>JANPWX010000080.1:2834209-2875685 GCA_024734555.1 Trochalopteron elliotii | reverse complement strand
CAGAGGAGTAGCCTTATGGCTCGCCTGGTAAGTGCCGCGGGTCTCGCCGCAGTCCGGGAGAGGGAGGGCAGAGGAGGCGGGTCGGGTGGCTCCGCACGGCTCCCGGCGCTCACCGAACACTCCGCTCCGCAGGCTCTGGGCTCACCCTGCCCCGCCGTGTGCCAGTGCCCGGCGGCCGCGCCGCAGTGCGCCCCGGGCGTGGGGCTGGTGCCGGACGGCTGCGGCTGCTGCAAGGTCTGCGCCAAGCAGCTGAACGAGGACTGCAGCCGATCGCAGCCCTGCGACCACACCAAGGGACTGGAGTGCAACTTCGGGGCCAGCCCCGCCGCCCTGAAGGGCATCTGCAGAGGTAAGCGGAGACCCCGCTCCCCCGGGACGGACCCCGCGCCCCGCGGTGTCGGGGTTCGGTAATTTCGAGCCCATGTATGGTTATGCTTTGTTGTCGGTAGCTTGGCAGAAAGGCACATGACTTCAGCAGTCTGGAATGCGATTCAGTATGTCTGGGCTCCGCTAAACGCACATAAGGAAAAGTGATTCCTGACTAAGTTATTGTTCTGGCCCCGCGTCCCCGGGGGGTTGTAGGGAGCTCCGCCGTACATTGAGTTTAACAGACCAGCAAATACCTGTGCTTAAACCAGAGATTCCCGCTGCTCACTGCCTTCTTTCCCTTCCTGTTGATTTCTGCAGCACAGTCCGAGGGAAGACCGTGTGAATATAACTCCAAAATCTACCAGAACGGCGAGAGCTTCCAGCCGAACTGTAAACACCAGTGTACGTGCATAGACGGAGCTGTGGGCTGCATCCCGCTCTGCCCGCAGGAGCTCTCCCTTCCCAACCTGGGCTGCTCCAGCCCCAGGCTGGTCAAAGTCCCCGGGCAGTGCTGCGAGGAGTGGGTCTGTGATGAAAGCAAGGATGCGCTGGAGGAGCTGGAAGGCTTTTTCAGCAAAGAGTTTGGTCTGGATGATTCCGAAGGCGAACTAACCAGGAACAATGAGCTAATTGCCATTGTGAAGGGAGGCCTGAAAATGCTACCTGGTGAGTGTGGATTTATCTGGGTGACAGTTATGGGGAGGAGGCCAGGGGCTGGCTATATGACTCCTTAGACCCCAAGGGAAAGAAAGAAACGTAGTGAGAGAATATATTCAGACTAACCCTTCCTTTTCTTTTCCAGTTTTTGGATCCGAGCCACAAAGCCGAACTTTTGAGAATCCCAAATGCATTGTGCAAACAACCTCTTGGTCACAGTGCTCAAAGACGTGTGGAACTGGCATCTCCACAAGGGTGACAAACGACAATCCTGACTGCAAGCTCATCAAAGAGACCAGGATATGTGAAGTGAGGCCATGTGGCCAGCCCAGCTACGCTTCCCTAAAGGTAAACACAGATTCTTCTGGTGTTCTTCTGCTCTCTAAGCTGCTTCAGGTAGGGGGTAAAGGCTGGAAAAGAATCTCCTGCTAATAATGTTATTGCCTTTCCTTTGCAGAAGGGAAAGAAATGCACCAAGACAAGGAAGTCCCCCTCCCCAGTGAAGTTCACTTACGCTGGATGTTCCAGTGTGAAGAAGTACCGGCCCAAGTACTGTGGCTCCTGCGTGGACGGCAGGTGCTGCACGCCCCAGCAGACCAGGACTGTCAAGGTCAGGTTCCGCTGCGATGACGGGGAAACCTTCACCAAGAGTGTCATGATGATCCAGTCCTGCCGCTGCAACTACAACTGTCCGCACGCAAACGAAGCCTACCCCTACTACAGACTAGTCAACGACATCCATAAATTTAGGGACTAAGGTGTGTTGGGGGTGGGATGCAAAACAGAATTTTGAAGCACGCAGCCATGGAGAAAGGACCTTTGATGGAAGTGGTGCCTTGCCCATTTGAGGGCAACATCGAGATGTTACAAGAGTGCACTGTGCAACTGGACACTAATGCAACAGAGATTTAAGCATACTTAAAGCTTCATAATACTGGAGCAACTTTACTGCTTCTTTTTGGAGCACCTTATCTAATTATATACTGTTTTCTGTTTGTAAGTGATCAGATTAATGTTTTGTTCCGGTTATGAAAACTTTTCTATCCTGTTCAATTTAACACTCTGCTTCTCCCCCTCCCTTCCATCTTCTCCCACCCTTTCCCAACTAAGTTGGAAGTTACATTCCTTCCTGAGGTGGGCACTTGTGGGGTGTTCACAGTGGCAGCTATTATGTACCAACTGTAGTTTAATGGCAAACAGAAATCAGTTGTTTTAAAGCTGAGTATTTTATTTATCAAACTGTAGCTTTTTGTTCGTTTGTTTCCTCTGAGTTTTTTTTTACCCCTTCCAGCCCCTGTAATACTGGAATAAGTTGTAAATGATTTTAATTTTATATTCAATGAATTAAAAGAATTTATTTATGGAATTAATCATTTAATAAAGAAATATTTACCTAACTACTCTTAGTAGAGCATTCTGATAGGCAACAGGCTTAAATACAGCACATGCAAGAGGTTTCTATGAAACCTTTGAATTCTGCAAAATTTGGATTCTCTGAAAGTTAAAGCAAGTTCTACTGCAGATGCAGAAATGGACGAAATAGCCAAGTCTAATTCGTTGGATAAATGATGCTTTAAAGGGGTGTCTGCAGTCTGCAATCCCATGCTCTAGAAAGTATACATAGAAAGAGCTTCTTGGCACTGAATGCAAATCTTTGATAGACTGAAATGTTAATTAGACTGTCAGATTATTCAAACTGTTCTGGAATTTGCAACATAAGGTACTTCATTAGAATGCAGTGCATGCACAGTGATGTTGAACGTTGGGGTGAAAATGGTCATCAGGTCTCACGTTTTTTGGTGGCTGCTTTTTGCAAATTACTACATTTCTATGGCAGAGGAATGCTTCCTACAGGCTGCAGGAGGTAGTCTGCTTTCACTAAATTCAAATTAAATGAGCTTGAAGCAATGACTTTTGTTAATCCTAATAACCCAGTGATGAAAAGTAAACATACTGTTAACAAGAGAAGAATGTGAGGAATTTCAAGTACTTGTCCCATAGAGTAGAAAGCAAGGGAGCTACTCTTTTTCTCACTTCCCCTTCCCACTTTTTAAATATGCAATTACACTTCACGTTGTGGGACACAGATGACATTTGGCTAAGCAGGGGAGCTTGCTGGCATGCAGTAAAAAAATGACATTTAAAGAAATGAACTAGAGCAGGATCTGAGAAAGCCTCCAGCATTGTACACTTCTGGTTAGCCTAAAGCTGTGCTACAGATAAGAGTGACAGGAAACCTGCAAGAGGGTATTATTCTCCTTGTGTGGGTATTTCTCTATCAAAATATTCTCCCACAATCTTTAGTAAGAAAGATACTGCTCATAAAAAACTGATTTTGAGGTTTTAGAATTGTGAAGGAGTGTCATCCAGCGTCATTAGTTACAAGCAGAATTGGTTAAGGGTCAATTTTTTATTAATTAGACATAAATATCTCAATAAAATAAATAGCCAAATATCTCAGAAGCCTATCTCTGGCAGCTAATGCTTTGTCTGAGAAATTATAGCCTTCCCTCTTTTCTGCTCAGTCAAGTTTTCTCCCTGAAGGCATTCAAAAGTTGAGTTTTGGAATTCACCACCTGGCCACCAGTCTCAGCTGTACCTAAACTTGTCTGTGCAGTATTTGTTGACAGCAGAAGGGTGAAACGCAAGGAAGCACTTTTGTTTGGCTACTATGTAGATCTAGCACTGAACACATCAGCTGCTTGCTGAGAAACCATCAGATTTACACATTGGAGTATTGTTGGGAGAGAAGAGGACACACAGCTCCTCCCAGACAGCCAACAGCTGCAGGCACATTCCTCGCCATGGCCACTGTCACCCACACTTGAATGACATCCATCTTACACTAACGTAAGTAACAGCTCCCCAAAAATCACATGTACGTGTAACTGTACACAGAGCCTGCAGCTGTAACACGTCACAGACACACAGCACAGCCCTGCTGACTCCTGCCTGAAGTGTGGCTCTGGCCAGGCCCTGGGCTTTACAACCTGTGCTTGGGTTTTTCCAAACCAAACGTTAAGGGTGCTTCTGTATCCTGCTCACTAGAAAAATGCACTCTCAGGAAAATAAGGGCTGCAGAAGCAGGTCAGATAAATATAAGAGTAAGAGATACTAAGTGAAGTTATTCTGATATAGAGTGAAATGAATCCCACTAAAAATCCCTGCAAATCTTCCAAAGTGGGGCTGTCACATCAACTGGTCATCATCCATATAGTCCTCTCTTCTATTTTGCATTTCACAATTACATGGCAAAACTACTTTTACAGCAGTATAAAAGGAATCGCTGTCATTTTTTGTGTGTCGTCTTTGCATCCTCTGTTGTTCCAGCAGAATAAAAAACCAAACAAACAAACCCCTAAGTAGTAGTTGTGGGTATTTAAAGGATTATAAGCTCAGGTTCCATGAAGTGAAGCAGCAGGGCTTACAGGTAAAGTAATGAGCACAACTATAATTGTATTTCTTGTCAAAAACTGAAGTATCAATATCCTGCTTCCAGAGGGATACTAGGAAATGAGGAGCTAGGAACACGATAAATAATGTGCATGCCAAAAAGCGGTGCATTTGGAGCTAATTCAAACCCTGAAACTAAATCCACCAGCACCGCGTGGAGCTCGCTGGAGCTGGGCAGAGCCAGGGGAGTCCAGACAGGCCAGGAGGGAGAGCGGCACTGCCTCAGCCTTCAGCACAGGTTCCAGCGCTGTCCCCTCCACAGCAGCCCTGCTCCAGCCACTCTGCCTGTCTCCTCTGCTGTCTGCCCCGCTCCTTCGGCTGCTCCTTCCCAGCCGCCGGCGCTGTCACGCCGCACCGGGACGGGGCACTCGGCCGAATCCGGTGCTGCCGCCACAAGGAGCGTTTCTCACACTACAGGTTTACGATCGAAGGAATGCGTGACTTTGTGTTACACCCGCTTACTTACAAGGGCTTAATGGTGGTAAGCACTATAATACCAAGGTTACACGTAAAATCTTCCATACTATTGAAGGCAACACAGTGAAGACAAAGTTTCAGCTTCCATGACAGGAAACAAAACAAAAGCAGGAACACACAGCCAGACTTTCATGACTACACCAAGTCGTTAAGGGATGCTGTCAGCTCCCTCTCCAGAAGCAGCAGCAGGTGGAGGAAAAGCTGATGTTGTACTGACAGTGGGACAACCGAGCTACTACTGAACCCTCGTGGGGCTGTGAGAATCTCTTCATGCACATATCAATTACTGCAGAGCCCGTGGCAGATCAGCCCCCTGGGCTGCCTGAGTCTCCAGCTGACACTGTCTGGGAACAGGCCCATCTCCTGCTACTCGTGTGCAGCCACTAGGCTATGCAGGAACAGGCAGTGACCCTCTGATCAGTGGGATTGCTGCAGGAGGATTTCCAGTCCACTGAACCTGCATGAATCCCTCACATGTCTTGAGGACTGAAACAAAACAGTTTGCAGTGGGCAGTCATTCATGGCTGGAAGTCAAACCTACCTAGCTACAAAGAAGCAGTCAAATGTGTCACACCAGAGGCCTGCTCTTGCTAGATGCTTGCCTTTCTGAGCTGATCCTGCAGAAATGCATGTGCACAATTTAGCTCACTTGTTTAATCAGTGAAACTATTTTGATTCAGGGCTCCAAGTGCTCAGCACACAGCAAGCGAAGGCTGTATAGTTTTACCAGCTGCTCTGCCTCAAGCCAGTTTCTTTCATGTAGACATGTCCCCGTTTTCACCTTCACAGCTTTTTTCCTGCATATTACATAGCCACAAATAAAACAGCACACAGAAACAGGGAGGTGTCACAGTGAAAGCAGTAACATAAAAGTAGCTTTGGAGGTACCCAGAAATGCACTGCAGTGCATAGATGGTTTAACTGCATTGAACTGCAATGAGACTTGTTGTCTAGAAAATACAAATCCTGCAAAAAAAAAAAAAAAAAAGACTCCCACCAACAGAATGATACAATAAGCATCTGTCTATCATGCTGACCAAACATCAAGAAGCTGAATAGATGGCATCCACTATGCTATGATTCTCCCCATAAAACTACACAGCTATGACTTCTATGTACACAATTTATATTGGAGAAGATCCTGAAAGACCCCAAGGCAGCATTCACATAAGCAACTTCATCTGTGTTGAAGTACAACCACTTATGGGATGGAATGTAACAACCATCCAGGAGGAAAACATTACACAATTTTTTGTAAGTTTTCAATTTCTAGTCAGAAGAAATTCAAAGGTGGAGTAAACACATTTGCCCAGATGGGAATCCAGCTGGGACATACACATTAACTACTACACCTCCTGACACGTGGCAGTTTCAGTCAGAATGAAGGGACTCCATTTAAGCAAGTGAAACAATCAGCAGTAGCCCAGCAGTGTTTTGAGACCACTGAAGGTCATATCTAAAGAAGCCCAGTATTCCAGCCAAGTCAAAGACACCAGTTTCTCTGGAACTACTCATTGCCTTCAGCATCTCAAACCAACCAGGTTTGAGAACAACTCCTACTTAGTCTATTAACTTGACAAAATCAGACATCAAGATGTCATGGCTGTAAAACCAGCACTCTATTAGGAACTTGAAACAGGAAAATGCATTTTTCTCTACAGAGGCATGTATTTGTACTGTAGTGGAACAATGCTACTAAAATCAATATGGATGCCCAAGCACAGCTGAAAGTAGAGGTTGGGAAAAAAGGTCAACAAAGAGATACCACTGAGAATTTAGATCACAGAACCACAGAAATGCCAAGCTGGAAGATACAACAGCATCATCTAGTCTGACTCTAGGCTCTGTGCAGGAAAACCCAAGAGTCACACCATGTGCCAGAGAGCATTGCCCAAACACATCTTGAACTCTGTCAGGCTGGTGCTGTGACCACTGCCCTGGGGAGCTGCTCCAGTGCTCAGCCACCCTCTGGGTGAAGAGGCTTCTCCCAATATCCAACCTAAACCTCCCCTGGCTCAGCTTTAGGCCACTCCCTCGGGTGCTGTCACTGAGCAGAGATCAGGGCCTGCCGTTCCCCTTCCCCTCAGGAGGAAGGGGTGACTGCAGTGAGGTCTGCCCTCAGTCTCCTCCAGGCTGAGCAGAGCCAGTGCCCTCGGCTGTTCTCACACAGCTTCCCCTCAAGGCCCTTCACCATCTTTGTTTCCCTCCTCTGGACACTCTGTAATAGTTTAATGTCTTTCTTACACTGTGGCACCCAGAACTGCCCCCAGCACTGGAGGTGAGGCTGCCCCAGTGCAGAGCAGAGGGGACAGTCCCCTCCCCTCCCCTGCCCGGGTGGCCATGCTGGGCCTGATGTCCCCAGGACACAACTGCCCCTGTGGTTTTATGAAAGTGATGGGGACTTCTTGGCAAGTTTTTAATGCCACCCCTCCATTCTTTTTTGTTAGTATCTACATCTCATCCATTGACTTAATATTTACCCCATGTAAGCACAGCTCTACTCCCTATTGCCACTCTTGGCAAAACAGACAAGCTCTGGAGCTACAATACAGACCCAGAAGAGAACCTGGAAGCAAGGAATGGAAAGGCAAAAGCAGCTTTCACCGTTGTTTCTTCCTTCTCCTTGAGGCAGAACATGGATGATGGGAAAAAAGTAGCAATGCAATTTTAAAAACACTTCTGCTTTTCCACCAGCTGAAATGATGCAGGAACCAGCCAGCTCGCAGTGCAGTCATTTATTCTCTAAAAAAAGATTCCCTCTCCCTTCTCATTTCTATTCTTCCTTCTCTGGCAGATTATTTTGACCTCATTCTGATTTGTCATGCAACCACATGAACAGCTGTACTGATGCAGTTGATGCACAAAGTCTCATGCAAATGGCTTAGATAAATACAAGGACTACTGTGACAGACAAATAAAAAGGAATCAAATCCACCATTTGTATTACAAGTTCACAAAGACTTCCCCTGACCCCAAAGGTAGACAGAGCTCTATTGGCTTTCCATATTTTATCACCCTATTGACTTTTCTTGCCAAAAAGCCCAGTTCAGTAAGATATCCTAAAAATGCTTTTCTGCAGGAAAAGTTAGCTGTGGTGAAATCAGGCCAGGCCAGGGGAACTTTGCTTCCAAAGCAAGTACAAAAAAGCTACAATGCACAGGACCAGTGAGGGAAAGAAGCTCTCACAACAAAAGCATCACTAGAGCAAAGTCACTGTACTATGGGTCTCTGAGAGTTGCTGGGGCACAAGTGAGAACACACTTCTGTTACCAAATCACAGACAGACAGCTGAACAACTATGCCTCTTTTTACCTGGTTTTTCATGTCATCTGTAACTTCCCTTTCAGTTTCAGTATTTCTTTTGAGTTATTTTTGTTGCCATTTCTAGTTTTGCATACGTGTGACTTCTTTCCATTTCACCACAGAT
Organism: Trochalopteron elliotii; assembly: GCA_024734555.1. Taxonomy (NCBI): domain Eukaryota; kingdom Metazoa; phylum Chordata; class Aves; order Passeriformes; family Leiothrichidae; genus Trochalopteron; species Trochalopteron elliotii. The sequence continues at coordinate 2,867,302 of JANPWX010000080.1, read as the reverse complement.
TTCCAGCAAATAAAACCATATGCACTACCATAGCAACATTTTAACACAAACACAGTGTAATCTTTGTTCACTGAAGTACACAGTTCATTTCTTTTTCTCTTATTAACAGAACCTGCATCTGCATACAGTTTAACTGAATGTCATAGCAACAACATAAACATCAATTCAAGATATTTTTTCCTTTGGAGGGCAGAAGAATAAATGTTTTCAAGAGAAGAGTGTGGAACTTCAAGCAGAATGAAATGTTTGTGACTAAACAGGGCCTGGAGTTACATCATCACAGCTGTATATTTACACTTGGAAAGCCTGCTCTTGCACGGTGCTATACATTCTCAGTTCCTACAGATGTCAACAGAGAACAGCCATATCTGGCAGGGCAAGGACTGAATCCCAGCTATGCTGATACACAACACGTAGCTGGGACTTGCTATCAGCACTCCCATGAACTTAGAAATCCATGAACTGCTTCAGACTAGAGTCCACATTCTGCACCAAGTTTTCCTCTAATGCAGAGTAAAAGTGCACTGTTGGCTGCAGTAACAAAAACTGGTCCAGCATGCCTCTAAGGACTGGTGCCAGCCACACATTCTGTGGCATGACCCTCTTTTCCTCTACGGATCAACAGTTCCTAATGCCAAGATAAATGCCACAAAACTTAGAATTCAAACGTGTTCATTGAAAACTGAGCTGTTACACTGACAGGGGGTACAACACTGTTTACCCGTGACAACTCAATTATGCCTCATACCCCCAGGAAGTTAGACAAAAAAGGAAAAGAACCAAGTTCTCTCCCAAGGCTGATTCAGTCCTAACTCCCAGCTACTGCTGTGTGCTTAGCTATGCTCTATTTTTGTCCTTTAAGGTTTGTGAAAGGGATGACATCATTAAGCTTTTAATTTTTTTTTAAGTAGTGTGTTCATTCAAGACAAGAGCCTTTACTCTTTGTAAGTTGATAGTCCTTTGGCTCAAGCATGCTGAAAAGTCTAAACATTAAAAGAAATGCTGTAACAACACTACACAGAAATAGCTTGTTCCTTCTGTGACAAATAGTTTATAGAGGAAAATAAATGGGTAAGCATAGTAGGCATAAAATCAAGCACTCAATGCAAGCTGGTGTTGAATGACGAAGATTAAAACAACATCACACAGTTCTCATTCACAGACATGATCTGTTCTGAATCAAGGCACAGTCCTGTAGGGATCTGTGTGTAATATGACTACAATAGTATGTTTTCAAAATGGACAGAGCTGAACCCTTCTAGGCAGCCTCAGCTATGTAACTTAGATTTCTAATTCTTGACCAGAAATTTTAAAAATACAGAAGATGCTTTTTCTCTCTTCAGTTTATTACAAGGTGCCTGTTCCAGGTTAAATCACTCAGAAAGAAATTAAGAACTTTCCTTAAATGCCTATGAAAGTGTAAAAAAAAATCTGCCTAGCATAACAGTGCATGAACTTTGATTAAATCAGTAACCTCATTAATATGAAGAATTACCACTAATATGAAGAATTTTGATTTCTTATTAAAAAGAAAAATTGAAAAAGCTTAGGAAAACTGAATAAAATATTTGAATTGTATTTTGGTTTGTATTTGATCAATCACCTCTGTTCAAACTAGTGTAACTGTAAAAACAGGTAAGTAGTAACCTAGGAATGAATAGCAAATGCTACCTTCTATTCTCAGTTTGACTGAACTCTAGGAGATTATTCCCAGCTTTGTCTGGGAAATTTCAGTTTTAGTAACCACCACAGGAACGCTCCTTAATCATTTTTTAAAGCCTTCTTTAAGGCAAATCTGAAGGACAGTTTTAACAGCATCTTCATTTAAAAAGAAATTATGTTGTGTTTGACTCACAAGGAAGCTTAAAGTAGATTTATATAAGAAAAAAACCCCACAGGCAAACCCTTTTGTACAATTAATGACAACCCCAAGAGCACAGGAAAGTAATGCAAATCACAAATCTGTGCTCCTCAGCCAACACTAATCACACACACATGCAGATCAGCACTACTATTTGCAGCACTCTCACTTTTGCTGTGCTCTGAATCCAACAGAAATGCCATGCTTTTACTCCAGATGAAACATTTTCTGGCAAATGAACTGTGGCAGGTTTGCTATTCAGCTCATTTATTGGTATTACTGAGTTCAAGACTGGTCTAAAGTAATCTGTGGCTACCAAGTCAGTGTGCAGCAATCACCGATTAGGAAAAGCTTATTCGCTTTCACTGAACTGAAAAAATATGAAAGCAGCACCTACAGCTAGGAATCCTAGTCCTTTAAAAAGGGTTAAAAAAACAAATGTTGAAACAAGAGGTGGGCAGAGGACCAACAATGACTAAGAAAGAAAATAGAGCACAGGTGGCTACTGCCAGGCAAGAAGAAAAACTTTCCTGTTTCACCAGAGGTTGCAAAACACACAAGAGAAAGACACATGATACCACTGGGAGAAAAAAGTAGTGTGTGACTACAGAGGTCTGACACCCTGGCCAAACTTCAGTAGTGAGCTGTCATGGCAAACAACTTTTTAACTCCCATCTCTTTACAAGGAAAAAAAAAACTTCTAAAACTGTGAACATCTCAAAAATTCTCCCCATGCAGCATGACTGGTGAGGACCCAGTTGCCTGCTGCCCTGAATTGCAGACTCAGAGCCCTGAAGCCTAAACCTCTCCTGTACTGCTCCCACAGCCTCCTGCTACCTCTTAAGTTCCTTCACTGCCTTCTGTCGTGCTTCTACCTACAGCATCAGCATTGGCAGAACACTGAGGACTGAAATACCACCTTCACGGCAATTCAGCACACGCCCCAGGCCACCAACACACAAAGATTCTTGTCTCAAGCAGGAGAGAGGCTGGGAACTCAGGCAGCAGCAACCTCAGAGAGCTGTTTAGAGTGATTATGTCCTGAAGACTTTACAAATGCTGACTTGGGCAAAGGCTGATGCTGATTCCTGAGAATGCCCTGGGTGCAGTGGGGAGAGGGGCTCACCTGGCTTGCACCACTTGTGGCATTGTTCTTCTCATCCTCCAACAGCCCCCACAGGCACAGGGGACTTGGATACAGCATCAGTGAGTGGTCTGTGATCTAGGAATCTTTCCAGAAGTTAACAGCTGTCAGCAGACAATACAGCACAGGAATTTTTTTTCCTTTACAATTTATTTGTTTTTAAGTAGGTAAATTTAGCTGATATACAAGTAAGTATTTACAAAACCTAATTACAGTAAGTACTAGGAACATGAGATGCATAACACAAGCATTCTTTAGAAGTCCACTGTTATTTGCATTACTGCCAGTCTATGCATCCATTACTATGGATTTAAAAACTCATGCTAATTTAGGAGGTCTGGAGAGAAGACTAAACACATTGCAACATGCCACCCTGAAAACAGTCTGACCTGTGCATTAACACATGAAACAAGGGGCAACCTAGTAAGGAAAAAAAAAAAGTATTGCATCAAGCACCCAAAATGTGACCAGAGGAGATCAAAAGTAACATAAGACCATTTTCAGCAGCTCAGTGTTACACAGAAATACTGCAAAAGGAAATTGATCTAACGAAGTTACTGTATTTTTTTCCCCGTAAATTTAAGCATTAAGACTCATTTGAGTCCACATATAAATACAAATAAGTGATCAGATATTTAAACCCAAAAAAATGGCACCGAGCTGGTTAGGGAAAAAGAAAAAAACAATGGTGCAATTAAAAACTGCAATTAAATTAGATTTTTTTTTCCTGGAACCACAATTCCCCATCTTTTTATTTACATCCCTAAATATGCATTATTAAATCCAAAAACAGTCAAGCACTTTGAGAGTGCTACCTTTAGTAAAGGAAGTTAAGCCAAACCTCTAGGAACTTAGTTGTATTAAAAATTTAATTAAATAATTAAAAAAATAAAAGCTCATTCCAGCCTCTTCTCACAAAGAACTGTCATGAACTGTCCCGAATCTCCCCTTCTTCCACAGATGAAAGGGATGAGCTTTCACTGTCTGAGTTCTCTGCAGGTTCACTGCCATCTGAGGACACAGAACACAAAAACCAAACAAGCAATTAGTTTCAGCAACATTGTTTGCTCATCAAACAGAAGCAGTTTTGTATCTTCTTTTATCACTCTTATCTTTAGGACAGTTTCATGACACAGGATAAAGCCCTGGATAGGACCTCATTGTTGAAAGAAAGCAGGACAATGTTGAGAATTCCTTTTACCTTTTAAATCGTGGTCTTTCAGTCAAGTAGGAAAGCAGAGTATTTATCCCCCACAATACTCTAGACTGACTGAGAATTTAAAATATTTTTTTTGGCTTGTTTTAAATGTTTTCTGGGATGTCACAGACATGTATCACAACTGTAATCAATTATAAATAATTTACATTTTTCTTTGCATTTCAGTTAAGATGTGGAACTACAGAGAAACTGGAAATGGAAAATTGAAATGATGTAGCTTTGTGCTTCTTCCACATGTTCTAGCATCCCAAAAACAGTGACAAGGTATGTAAGTCCATAAGCTAAGGCTAGTAAAGTTCAAGGTACACAATAACTTGTGCTTTAGGGCACAGCTATTGTGCTCTGCTGAGATCATATAGTGAAACTCTCATCTCCAAAACTGGTCTTCAGCCTCACACCCCACGGGTCCTTCTTTAACAAAACACTGACCCTGGTCACCTTGTGCTGATGTCATCAAATGCCACCTGGCTGGTGACACTCAAGCAGCACAAAAATAAACTTCAGCAAAGCAGGCCCATGATTCATTCCCTGCTCTCACTGTTATTTTCAGTATTTGATCTATGAAATTAAAGATGTTTTTGAACATTTAGTATCAGAGGTTTCATTAAGAGAATATTACCAAAAGGGAGCTGATGAAGTAAATATAGCTACTGTCTGGTCAAGAAGTTCTATTGGCAAACATGGATAATACATAGGACAGTGTGCACCTGTACAGTTTCCAAGGAATTTGTTCAAGAAAATAGAAGCATTTCACCCAGAAACATCAGAGGTCACATTTTGTCTATATTAAATCCAGTGTATAATCAATTAACATTTATATGCCAGATATGTACTGAGTAATGCACAAAGTAAGGCCTGTGAAAGCTTCTATAATCCCCAGCTATCTTCAGCCATGACTGACCTTGTATGCTGAAATCAGAGCACCTGTAGTTTTTGCTGTTAAGCAAGTCAAGCATCAAAACATCACATAAAAGAATGTGGCAATCTTGTGACTCACAGCAATGCTCAACAGACAGATTTTACTTCTGTCTGTTACAGTAAAATTTAACTGGAATTATAGATTGTCTTCACTCAAAAAGAGCATATTTGTATGGCGCTGATAGCATTTCCTATAAATTAAGATTGCCCAGTCCTTCTCACCATAAAACTGTCTGCCATTTACTTATAATGTAAAATTTAAAATCTGAGTTTAAGTTTTTCAGTGGCAGTTTCCTTCCTCAATCTTTATTTTCCTTATGTAGTTGAAAGTTTCAGCCAAAATACATCAGCCATTTCTGAAAAGAAAAACAGGAGAAATAGGCTTTATATTCATTAAATCCTAGCACTTTCTCTTTGAAGGTGTCCAGCCTTAGCTATCCCCCAGTCCTTGGGGGTTACTACTTGAATCTCAGGGAGAACAGTGATCTTTTCCCAGCGTGTACATGTTGCTGTGGCTATGAAAACTTGACTCTGCTCTTCCTGGGGATGGGGGTAGATCTGACATTGCTCAGGAAGGAAACAGTATTTTAGCAATATATTCCTGCAAGATTCTGCTTCTTTTCTAGCCTGGGTCCCTTGCAAACAGGGTCAGCAGGGTCACGGCCGCCTGAGTCCCCATGCTCAGCAGACACCCTACCACACCATCAGTGTGGCAGCTGTTTGCCTGGAATGCAAAGGGAGGTCAGCCATCAGGCTCCAGCAGGACAAGTGTCCCTCTGGGTGTGCCAGGAGGCAGAGGGGAAAGGCAGCACTGGTGGCAACAGGATCAGCAGGATGGATGGCTTGGGGAGGAGTGGGCCACCGATACAGAAAGCCATACATGGCAAAGAAACTCGACTGCAACTAACAAAGAAGATGCTGGAGCAGAAAGGTCACTACTTGGGAGAAGGGAAGTGGCTAAAATACTTCTCTGATTACAACAGACTTCCCCCTGGACAGTCTGGAGGTTCACATAAGATTTGCACTCTTAACAATTATCTGTGAATGCAACTGCTGAAGCAAACTGAAAACTGTTTTTTCTCTCCTATATTCTGTAAAGATGACATGCAAAAGAAAAGAACAATGATTGTGACACAGTAACTAAAATGGTGCTTTGTCTTCAGGCAGAGTAACAGCAACAAAAAAAGTCCTCCAACTTTTATAGTATATACATGCTTTTCCTCAAAGAATCTAAAATTACTGTCACAGGCTTCCACTCTGAACAGAAAACATACCAATACAGGTTCCCAATCTAACTCAAGGTCAAAGCTGATTATTAATATCTTAACCAAGAAAATGATATTAAGTTATGATAAAAGCTGTGAAAATCATGGTATTTTTGCCATTAGCTCTAACTTTTGCTATGTCATACCAAAGACACCTTAATAGGAAGCGATTAAATTTGTTTTTATGGAATCTATAGAAACAGTTAAATCAACAACAAAAATCAATCATTCTCAAAAGCTGAAACGGTTGTTAGTGTTCTCAGAACCCCTGCAGGGATGACTACTCATCAAATGATTCCTGCAGCAGAGGAAGGTTACTGTCCTCAAGACACACACTTGCACTGCCCTGTGACAGAGCTGCTGGCCCTTCCCAGCTATGACTGGTTTTCCCTTCTTCTCTTCTTCTGCCTTTTACAGAGTCAGGTAGGTGCTGCAGCATGGCCTTAAAATACTGCTGCTCTATTAACACTTACTTCAATCTACACCCTTAAAAGGACAATCTCCCTATAAGTCCTGGAGACAATAACAACCCTATACAGATTAAGTACATGAGTCAATCAACTGCAATTCCCTCCTGACCTCTAAATCATAGGGGTACATCTGAGTACTGAAAAGCAAGGCTCCTAGATAAAGAAATAATGGATAAACTCAAAAGCACCCAGCTTCATGTACACAGTGTCTGTATGTGCACTCCCAGGGTGAGAATCACAGGGCCCAGGTACTCAGACCTGACTCCTACCTTATCCCCTGGTGTGCTGTCTCACTCTCAGAAGCCCCACAGTGCACAGCACAAGGAATTTTTGCATGTCCTGTCTTGGGGTGCAGATTGCTCTCACTTAGGGATCACTCAGTGTAACCCAGCCAGAACAGCCAAGCTCCATGGAGGTCCAGTATCACTGGTACAATATTCTCAGTCCTGTATTTCATCAAATTATATACATATAGAGCCATGACAGAGCTGCTGCAGGGAAATAGTAATTGCAAATACATTTCAAAGCTTTTCTGCAAAAATATGAGAGAATTAGAGACTGGCTGGACACTGCAAATTATGGGATATGATAATTAAGGTGGGACTAGGAGATGAGAACTGATTCCTTATTTCAACAGCTGAAATATCTTTTAGCAATCTTTTAGCTTCAGAAACAGATGCTGGGACATGAAACCTTTATACTGGGGAGAAAAATGGAAATTAACTTAAAAACTAAAAGCAAATTCCTGCTAGATCTGGATTCTCTTCCAAATTAACTCCAAGATGAAGGTTTTCCCTCAACAAAGCAATTTTTAAAAGATAGCACTGTGCTTTTAAGCCACCCAAAAAGCAACTTTGCCATTATGATTTCTAATATGTATCTCACAACTCAGAATTACTTGTCCAGTGTCAGAAGCTATGCTAGAAAATAATGGAGAATGATTCCTTTGCATGATCATCAGGTTTACTTAAAACTCATTTTCCCCAGACAGCCTGACTCTTCAGAAATAATCAACTGTCAAACTTTGCTACATGAATAAGAATTATCAAAAGTCTGAATAGTTGTTTCACCTTATTGGCTAAAAATACGTATAAAACCCCAGTAAACAAAGTTAGAAAAAACACAGCACATCCAATACAGCTCACAGATGTATGCCATCAGCCAGCAGTTTTAAGACAAGAGCATTCATAACAGCTTTTTCTCTAGCAAACTTTTAGCTTCAGAAGGAAACACAAGACATACTGCTCATTCCTGGCAATATCCTTAACTACTGCTTATATAACTAAAATATCCAAGTATAACATAACAGGAAATAAATGCATGCTCACCTTGGCCAAGGACCACCATATCATTCTTCAGTGTTTTCAAGACCACAAATAATGTTGGATACTCAATTATTACTTTGCCTTTCAGATTGTCCAGAAGGGTTCTACTGGCGTCCAGTTCATTGTACCTTAAAAATAACAGGAAATTTACTTTGAATTTTAATACTAGCAAGGGCATAATGTACATTTGCTGTGGGGGAAAAAAAAAAAGTAGAAGGCTTTCTGGCATTTCACATGATTTTCAGGTGATAACCACATCCAGAACCACCTTATAATTCAAATTACATACCCAGTCTTGTTCTCCAACTACGTAATTTTTTTTAAACCCTCCTAATAGCTAAGCATAAAGAATAAAAGGAGAATGAAAGTCAAATTTCTCTTAAGGGTTGAAATGTATTATTATGTCTTAATGAATATCTTTAGCAAATCAGATAAGGACACAGGGTTATAAAAATTGATACATTTATCAAAATCTGATTCTAAATTAAAAATAACATTTAATATTTTACTCATGGGCTTTAACACTACAGGTTTCATTTACTTGGTTAGCAGTGTACCTTATTTATCACGTTTGCTTATGAATTACCAGTGAAGCCCTAGGAAGATGAAATGAAAAGCTTATCTGAACAACTACTGATGCACAGGTACACTGGAGCACTTAGAGCTCTGTTTTTGTAGGAGAGATATCCTTGTTCTGATACAGGAGTACTGCAGCAGTAATTTCTAAAAGACAGTACAATACCCACTATGCCAGAGCAAATCTCTGCTCACAGCACCATCCATGAGAAACTCCCTGCAGAAATCCCCAGGTGTGTGTGTGCTCCAGAGGCACAGCACTGGGATGGGCAGTTCTTTCCCAGGAAAGGGCTCCTCTTCACCCCAGAGAGTGAAACCAGGTACATAACAAATGATACCACAGTAATAAGAAGTAAACTGAGCATCCTCTCCACAATTACCCTCTCAAACGTAATGTTCTCTCCCAGCTCTTTAGCTAGAAACCTGGACATGGGATTTTGAGGAAAGGAAGGCGTATTTCAAAGGCTTCTGAAAAAGGGACCTTGTTGCTTTCACTTGCTGTAACTGAGGCATCCAAAGGATGCTCTGACATTATTACACTGCAATCTGAGTTATGCAATTCTTTCTGTAAGCAGCATTATTAAATAATCACTAAGCTATTGTATCAGCTAAGAGCAAATGAAGTTCAAAACCAAAATACACTGTAGGCAGTATGTGGGGTGTTTCCCATAGCTGCTCTACCTCCTCTGATCATTAACATATTATACAACTGTGTTTTCTTTTGCCAAAACCAACATGAAACAGGTGAAGGAAATTGTATACTTTATAATTTACAATAATGTGTGACTCAAAGCAGTACACTGGGAGTCAGCGCACAAGAAGAATATTGGAGGTAAACCAGGAATTGAGTTCCTGGGATTTAAGGGAAACTTAGTTTGAGCAAAAATTCTCTCATGTTCAACGTCAAATCATCATGAAAATATTTGGTTTTGTGTTTCTCTGCAGCCGAAGTAATTACAACCTCTTCTTACTGAAACCTTTAAAAGGGATAACAGTATATTACATGTGTTATTGAATGAATGCATTCATAAGTTGTGGATTAACACACACGAACAGAAACATATTTACTGCTTTATTTACAGTACTCTAAATGCAAAGTATGGCAATACCTTTCCTTTGGCAAGTACCTCAACACATTCCTTTCTGGTTAAGCAAACATTTACCACCAAGAGGCTAAAGTAATTCACATGCCACAATACACTTTCCATTATCTCATATTTTAGACAAAACATCTTTAGCGTCCAGCTTGGCATAAGATAAAACATTTGTACTTAAAACTATTTTATGATAGTAAATTACTGAAGTGTTAGATCACTGAGTCAGAGCTTTATCTTTTTATTGTTAAAGTAAATTTTATTGGTTGAGAGTGACCGGATTTTTAGTCCACAATGTGAGCCGTACACTTCAGAAAGAATATAACAAAGGAGCTTAATGCTTCTCTTATTTAAACTTGTCTGTAACTGTATATATTATCCAAAAGACCTCAGTCTACCATATTTTCCACTTCTTCCACACAAGTGCAAGTTGAGGTTTTCTGCTAATCCATCTGTCAGGCTCTTCCTTGACTGTGCATCCTTAAGAAATCTCAAAAGAAAACTATTATTCATCACATCAATTCCAAAGTCTACTAAAGGACAGCTCCTGATTAAGACTGATTTTCCAGGTTATCTCAGAAAAACCAAGTTATGATAAAAATCTTCCCAATTTCATCCCAGAACTAGAACAAAGTCATACATCAGAGGGTCAGAAGGTGAAAAAGAGAGACCTATGGGCAAAAGAAGACTGTCCTGTAGAGTTTACACACATATTTCTGATTTTTACTTATGAAAAGGCTAGACCTGTTTGGAGAAAAATGAAATGGCCTTTTTTTTTTTTAAATCTTGTAACTTCCTGCAGTGATTATTCACTAGGATGAGCTGAGGATGTAGAGTAACATTGACATAGTAGGCCCTTCTCTGTATGTGCAGCAAATTGGTCTCACCACAAGCAGAAGATACAACAGGGAGAACACCACAATCACATATTACCAAATATCCTTTTATCACCACTTTTACTCACTAGTTTTGTATCATTGGGATTGCATAGCCTGCATGAGAAGAATCCACAAGGAGCTGCAACCTCTTTCAAACCCACCCTTCACTGTGCACTTCAACTGACACCCCAGTGAAATGAAGAACCAGTGTAAGTCTATCCTTTCACCTGGACTCTTTCATGCTCCAGAACCACCTGCAGGAAGCAACTTAACTGAGGCTGTCATCCTAAATGAGCTCCTTCAGGCCTTCATGCCAGGATGGATTTGAGATAAGCCTGGCTCCAAACTAACTGACCATGCCAACAAAACCATTGCCTTAACGCCCATCTTCACATCTTTCTTTTAAACCCTCCCTCTGCTTTCTCTTTTCTCCCACTGTCCCATTCCTGCAAATTGTCTGCACTGTGGCTTCTGATCCCTGCATTCAGGGATCAGGGGCTTCTCTTTGCTTGTTCCCTCTCCATCTATTTTCTTTCCTGGTATTTACTTTCCACATATTTTCTCTTTCCCTTCTTTATGTTCCCTCAGCTTCCCTGAGCAACACCCACCATCTAATAATACACTTTCCTGATTATTTTCTTGCCCCAAGCAAAGCTTTATGCCCATGTCACAAAGCAATAAATAGGCCTGGATTTTTTCTTAATTAGAAATGACTCCATTTATAAGGACCACAAAGAGATGATCTTAGCAGACAACCACTTTTGATTTTGGCTGGAATGAAATAACAGTAACTGCTTTTTGAAGAATCAAAATTAAGTAGAATTTGCCTGCTAGTAGGCAGTTTAAAAGCCTACAAAAATTGTGACAATTGAGAAAATTTAGCAAGATTCAGCAATCCCATGACAGTTCCCACATAAACTGTTTTATTTGCTCTATGAACAACTGTTACCTTTCACAGAACACTGAAATTAATGTGGCTCTGCACTTCTGATAGCATCTCTGAGTTTCTGCAAAGGCTAGTTTCACTATCTATAGTTATTCCACCACCTTCCAGGAATTCAACAACTCAGGCTCCTAATCTGTCTCCCACAGGCAGGAATGCCACATTAGGTCACTGCATCACAACAAGTTCCCCTCAAATGGAGCCTGTGGCTATCATGGCAGTGGTGTAACTTGTCTCATGAATTCAGACAGCAGGAAATTCTGTGCTGATCAGGTTTTCCTGAATGTCATCTACAGGAACTTTTTGTTATTTAATAAAAATGAAAAAAAAATCTGCAATCTGGAATTAAAGATAAATTGCAGCCATGTTCTTTCTTTAGTTTGCTCTTCTAGACACTGAAAAGAGAACAAACAAGTTTTAGCCATCTAAATAACTGTAAATATTACCAAAATGTGGATCTGTGTAACGACATTCATGATTTCCCTGTAAGAGTGATCAACTAAACTGTTTGCACATATTTTACAGAAAGATGACTTTTCTTCCTAGAATTGAGTGGAAACATCGAGGTATTTACTTGGCATAACTCAGATACAATAAATCACACTATCTATTTTGGGCCTAGTCCTAAAAATCCACAGCCAAGCTTACACTAACATATGGGAAGAAAAAATGATTTTTTTTCATCAGACCGAAGAGGGTAGCATTTCCTAGGTATCTGCATATGCCTAGAAGGGGGCAAAGACAGGGTACAGCATTTCAAGTCTCTCCCAAGGACTCATTCTGAAGTGCTGCAGTACAGCAAAGATAATAACTAACAGATGGACTTTCATTCCTAAGTGGTGAATAACCTCTTCGTGTGGTTATGATCTGGTGAACATGGAAGTAGAGAAATGCTCTCTTGAATTAGGTATGAAAGGAAAATTGTATGGCAGAAAATAAATACAATGTACTGAAATAATGCACAGTATTTATATTTAACTATGTCACTAGAATTCTGACATTCTAAAACACTTAAACCAGTGAATGTGACTAGCCCAGATGCATGACAAAATTAGAGAACTCAATGAGCAAAACAGCAGAGATCTTAGAAACAAACAAACAAAACACCCCAAGATTTGCCATAACAAACACTTCCTTTATAACTAACTCCTATCAACAGCAAAACAATATGAAGGAATACTCTGCCTGAACACTCTTCTAAGGAAAGAGAATGGGAACCTAGTTCAAGTTGATATTTTAATATGAAAAAAAATTAAACTACAGTTTACAGAAGTATTTTAAACCTGCTTGCTCCTCCTTCCACTATTGGTTATATTTTTTCTCCTGGTCTAGGACCTTCATAATTTGCCCCAACAGATGTTAATTAACTTCTCCTCCATACTACTGATATCTGCATCATTTAATCAATTCCAATACAGATGCCTGGCCAAACCCTTTTCAGGTCAAATCCCTATCTTAAGTAACACTTCCATCAAAAACGTGCTTTTTCTGGAAAAAAAAAACCAATTGAAAATTAGGATCAGAAAGCTTCTCTTATCAACCATTTGGACCACAAGTCCAAAAAAAGTACAGGAAGAAAAGTTTCCAGCATAGCAGGAAAGCATCTTGGACATCACTGTCTCCTACCTACACCTACATTCACAGAGTACATAAAGGCAGAGCCAATTAATGAGAAAATTGTGAAGCTGTTCCTTTTCCTTGTCATACTTCAGCCACAGTTCATCCTCAAACAATGACCACATTAAGACAGCCTGTAACAATCCAAGGTGTCCTCTTTCATGGGCTGTAAGAGACTCTGCCACTAGAGAAGTCTAAGAACTGTTGAAAAGTCAAATGTAAAATGGGGAGAAGAAAAACTGAACTCACAACTCCACTCTTATGATAAACATATTTCAGGAGTTTAACATCCTGGAAAGAAAAAAACATAAGACCCAGGTGAAGACAGCAAAAACAACAGCTGTCACCTTAATTATTTGACACAATAGTAGATGTCCAAAAAATGCATTGGTTTGTTCACTTCTACCCTAGAAAATACACAAAACAGTTAATGGAATGGAGAGAGAAGCAAAGAAAGAGTACAAGTATGTCACCATAGAAGCACAAAGACTGTCCCTGTTTAAGCCTCTTGAGAACGAGGCAACTGCACAAAGGAAAAAAGTGCAGCAAAAGCTGTTAAATGGTAGTAATGGAAAAATATACCAATTAATGGCAAAACACATAAAGCAGATAAGGCAACTGCTTCAACAATTTAGTGGACTGAGCTTTAAGAGTGATATGGTAAAAGGATTCACGATCACAATAATGATCTAAAGATTAACTGAAGTACAGAACATTCTGCATCTTTTAGTTATAAAACAAAGTACAACAAAACAAAAGGAAAATGTGAAACCAGCAAATGTCAGTTCCTTGCATTTGGCAGAATTTGGTGCAAAGAATACAGAAACAAAGTGATACTGAATTTCAAGAATGCAAATACTTTCCCCATCTCATAAGACATGATAAAAAAAAAAAAGAACAAAAATCCAGCAGCAAGTAAAGATGTTATAATTCAAGTGCATCACGGCAAAGGTTCTTTACACACATGGGAATTTACTTATTTTGTGAAGCCAGGCAGCTTCAAAAACTGCTCAAAAGCTCAAGGTTTACAACTCTTTAAATAATATAGAGCTGAAATATGAAAAAAATGTAAACAACAATCATGTAAGGCCACTATATGACTTAGATGAAGAAACAAACAGCCTGAGTTAACACTAGCCAGAAGATTTAATGTGGATATGAAATTTCACAAGGGAAAAATTCTGATTAATAAGACAGAGAGCTGGTTACTGCAGATGAATGCCTTAAGTTTCAAAAACTGAAAAAGTATCAGTGACGTATTTAGTACCAGTAAAAGGTGTGCATGGTTCCCCAAAAATGCAGAGAAGTCAAAATATGAAACTTGTATCACCATTACAATACTGGCATGGTGACAGGGAAAAAGCCAATGTCGTGAATCTACTTTAATGACAGGATACTCATACACAGCCCCATGAAACCTAACTGCAAATGATTTTAGAGGTACAAGTTGTACCGAGGAGTATCAAAGGATGCAATAAAGTTTAGGAAACTAATACATCAAATCTCATTTGACAAATTAACATAAGCAAGCAGTACACTGCTCAAATAAACAAATATAAAACTGATGAGAAATCAGTCACTGTAAATTGACAATACATTTGTTATTATGCTTGGGTTAATCTAATGAATCTCTGCTTCAGGAAGAATTGATCTTTCTCTAATTTGGAATCCCTGACTAGCAAGTATTAACTTCCAAATTTAGCTCATATGGAGAGAGTCGAAATGCCTTTACCATTCTGTATAGAATGGTGGAAACATATTCACAAATTTTTTATTTATCTTCACGGGACTCACAGTACCATAAACATTCCATTAAGGTAACAGGTTACCAACGCTTAACAATGAAAAGGAAAAGTTATGAAGTAAAGAAAACAAATTATTCTCTTGGGAAACAAGCAGGAAGGTCAATTCTCTACTTGGCAACCGTGAAACAATCAGCCCTAGCTCACTTCCCACTAAAGAGAGAAAAAAAAGAGGGATTCCCTTTTGGCAGGATCAGGAGGAAATAACAGGTTTTCTCCTTCCTGACAAGAACATGAAGAAGTTGACCTCTCCCCTGTCTCTAAAAACATTGATGGCTATGCTGCCATGTTTTCACAGTACTGCAAATTCCGAGTTCAGCCTATCACTTCACCTATCCAGGGCAGAGTTTGCATCTTTGCTTCTAGAGGCCTTTGCAGCCTTCCCATGCTTCTGGCCCCTGAAATTAAGGAACTATACTAACTTTAAATCAGCATCTCATTATTTTCTTTTCTTCCAAGAAACCAGCAGCAAATCCTCTTTTTCCTTCAGAAAAATATTTTAACAGCAACCCACAGAGTTGAATTAAGCCCCACAATAGAGCATCACTTTGGCTCTACAGCTCATTTTCACCAGCTCTTTCCCTCAGCCAAGGGGCTACAGATTATTCAATAGGGTTTTTCCAACTATATAGCATTTTCTTGAATTTCATAGCCTGTTTTCCTGCTTTCAAGTCTGTCTTTTATGTGCATGCTATACATCAGATGAACTTCCATCAAGACTTTTTCCATACTATACATAAGTTACATAGGTACATACATACAGCAGTTCCCCTGTTCTCCAGCAGAAATGGCAGGCTGGAGCAAACTGCAAGATTTGTTCTTGAAACAATCTTTTCTAGCTGCATATTCTAAGACAGGATAGAAAATTTGCCTGTGCATGTGCTGGGTAGGCTGTTCCAGTGATTTAAACCCAGACAAGATGAGAAAAGAGGATACTGTGTATAGTTTTTCTGGTTTAGAATTTGGGGTCTGCCTACCTGCTTTGCAAGCATGAAGTGTCTGAGGGTCTTCAGATCTGCCTGTGGTGCTTACAGAACATCACTCCATGACTGGACAGGGCAAACCACTGGCGGAAGCCAACTGTAACACTTTTATTGTTCTCTCATCCTCCACCTCTTTACTTACATATTCCTCCTCTGCAAGTTTTATAAATCCTCTGCAAGTGGATTTAACTTGCTGCACTATAGACAGCAGAATTTTGGAGTGGAGGTTATGATTTCAAATAAATCTTTGTGCAATAAATGTCTCAGTCAGCAACTCTCTAGCTGTGACACTCTAGAAACCCTAAAGCAATACCATTAATTATAAAACAGTTCATCCAAAAGAATTCAGCATGGATTACAAAACACTGGATTGTTACTTTAAAAAAACCAGGCGTCTACTGGTTCATAAAGGAATCCCTTTCAAGAAAAAAATGATTGCACAAGATAGTAAGATGGACAAACTCTGGGTTTTTTTTGAAATCATCCCAAAAATATTTTGAAAGGTCAAGTAATTGTAGTCAGACATCAAAAACTTTTAGCTGTGCATGCTACAGATTCTGACCATACACATTTACTCTACTCAGCAATGAGTAGTTTTTTGCTTTCCATCTCTGTTGTGTAACAGAGGATTTTAATGAAGAATGTAAGTAGCTAGGAAGGAAAGTGACTGCTTTTAACAGTAAAAGCTGTGTAACCTGGCATCTGCTGCTCTGCATTGCTTTTGTCAGCAGGGAGATTGATGTTCAGATACAAAGAAGGAGCATGTGAAAAATGACACTGAAACGGTTGCAGTAACAAACCAGGAAGGCTGAAATGTCCCACAAGAAAATGTAAGGAAGTATTCAGTAAGAAAAGCAAGAAGTTTGAATTTAAAAAATCCCACAAACCCAAATCCAACACAAAACAGCAGCAAGTATTAATACACAGGAGTGCTGTGTTCAAGAAACAGACTACAGCCCAAATTCTATTTCCCCCTAAACAGCACCAAGTCACCAGTGCCTGACTACAGTTGTGCAGTGAAGAATGACTATTGTAAGCTGGCTCCCTGCTTTTGTAAAGCTGGCAGAGCTGCTTTTGTGCCAGCTGCTGCAAGCTACAGAGGAGTAATGAATTCTACTGTCAATCTTCTGGCATAGGTTAAAGCCAGCTTGGGGTCTGCTCCAACTCATGCCAAGGCCAGCAGTTCAGCCAAAGGATTTGTATCCTTAATTCCTGTCTCATGTATATTGTCTACTACACAAATGTGAAAAGAAAATGCTTCCTAAAGTAAGACTAGAGAATCATAAATAAAGCACGCCACTTTTCAACATTTGCAGAAAAGGCAAAGAAGGAAATAAAGCTTGAAATGTGCTAATTCTAGTACACTTGCTTTGCAAGAGGAAGTAGAACTTTTGAATTGAGATCATAATATGATAAAAAGAATTGATCCAGGCACCACATCAACCGCAGTGCCTTTCTAAAGAAACTGAGGTATGTGTGAAAAGCAGAAGGAAGTGCCCAAGCAAGACAGCATAACAAACTAAGGAAAACATTAACAGATCAATACTTGAGGCTACCTTCAATGTATTTCAATAACAGGGTTTTTAAAATAATCCTAAAGTAACTGACAAAACAAGTATCTAATAGACATTTTTAAAGATAAGGAAATAAATAATCTAAATGCCACATTTAAAAACATGTGATTCCATTATATTTCTACTACTTTTTGAATTCCAGGATAATTTTCCAAGAGCCTGTTGGCTTATTTGCACATACTAAGATAAAAAGCTTCACCTCCCTAAATCTATTACTGTGACTACTGCAACCTACTGATGTGATCTAACCCACAGTTATTTAAAAACAATAGACTACAAAAGAAAATTCTCTTTGAGCACAGAGCTAGCTCATCCAAGGAAATAACTCTCATTTCTGCCAGCTGATCTTGAGACAGGGAAGTGATCCAAAATGACTAACATCATCCAGCCTTCTGGAAAGCAACTGAATTAAATCAGTTAAAGCAAAAGAAGTGTTCACCACCATGAAACAATGGCATTTAGTAGAGGAGAACCTCTGATACTTGTTTAGCAGATTTTCTTCCCTGTGGTCCACAAGAATTAAGTGACAAACATGCCATTACTCTCATGTGCCCCAGCCAGTGCCACCACAGACAGTTAAGCAGCTCCTTGATGTTAGAACTGGCACAAAAATCCTTTTGGTATTTTTTGCTTTCTGAGTAATTGAAGCATGAGCTACACCAGTACTACTGATACAGAAAACAATTCTACAACTGATTCTGCATCCACCCCTGTATGATGTGGAAGTTTTACAACAGGAAAGTGACAGGATACAGTCTGGTACAGTTCTGTACTCCAGCTCCTTCATGGATTTGCTCTGCTGAAAACAGTGGCCTCTGCAAAACCCTTAAAGCCAACCAGACTATATTTTCCAGGCACCTACATATTCTGCCAGTGCCTACTCCAACCTTCAAATCTCCAAAAAGTTTTCTGCAACAACTCATTCTGAAACAACACTCACATACTACTCTGAACAGGCCAAAAAAGAACATTACTACATAAAAGACCTAACATTGATGTTTAAGAAAGCATTATTTTTTAATTCTATTAAATCCAATGTATGTGATTAAAGTGTCAACTATCTGAACTAGATTCATGCAAGATGTTACTGAACTCAATAAAAGAGATATTTAATTTGTATGGTTTAACCTCATTTAGATTTATTTGTCTCTCAAAGTGTGTACTGCAAATTAAGTTTAAGTTGCAGTTATTTCTCTTATAGAAATAGGATCATCTTATATGAGAAGGCTAAGTAAATGAATTTCTCATTAAGTATCTGCAGTTAAAAAACAACCTAACTCTGACTACTAATTTACTAATAAAAAAGACCAAGTATCTGTTTGATTTTGGGAAGGGCTGGTTGCCGTTTCGGTTTAGGTTTTTTTTGTACATGAAGTCTGATAAGGCTATTCTCAGGAAAATGAGAAGGTGTATTTCCCAAACCACAGCGTGTAATTTGGCTGTTGCACCTTTCCTTTCCTTACTGGAAAAAGCAATACTCTTACCATATGAAGTCATTTTGAAGGCATCCCAAATAAAGGTCTGAAGACAGTCAGGACACTAATTTATCCTGAAGAAAGAAAATACTACTTTATGAAAGAATGTAGACTATAAAAATCATCCAAGAGGCAGAAGTTAAACGTTCCTTGGAATAGTTACAGCCAAGCAGAGAAAGGACACCAATACTAACTAAATATGGCACAACTGGTGATCGAAGCAAACAGTACCAAATGGAAAATGATTCTGATCCATTCAAACACAGATTTTTTCCAAACTTCCTTTAAAACCATAAAGTTTGAAATGAAGAAGAGAGATATGTAAAGCTTGTTTTTTGAAACCCCCCTTTGCAAAATTCCTCATAAAGTATGTTGTAGCAAAGGAAAAGATAAACCAGGTGTAACTAAGAGTTACAGAGCATGAGATGACAGGTAAAGCTGAGAAGACATGAGGAGAATTATGCTTTAGGTTACTCCAATTAACTGTGGAGTGCTATCAATTCATATTGAAAGCAATTCTTACAAGCTGGTTTTAGAGAAGACAGAAATAAGAACTTATCATGAAGTCCTCTAAGAATTGTCACCACTGATGGTAAAAAACACATAGCAAGAAGAAAGCAAGCACCGTGTTTGGCAGCTGTCCATGTTATCTGCTCACCAGTGGCTTTCTGGAGCTCTACAGAACTCCTGTGAGAAAGCAGAAATCAGTACTTCATGGCTAATTTATATCTCTGAAGAAAGAAAAAAATAAAACCCCAAAAATTTAAAGCATTCTACAAAGGACCTTCAAACTAGAAAAGGATGATTTGCTGTGAAACACAGAAAACAGCCAAAACTAAACCACAAACTCCTGTTGCATAAACAATTGCAGGAAATAACTAAAATCCTTCTGTAACATACTTATTTTAAAACTAGAAGACTAACATTTTATAATGCTGCTTAGATACCCTCTGAAACTTGCACTTCCACAATAATATAAAATTGTAATTATGAAAAGGATTGTTTTCCAAAGGCTCTGCTAAGCCTACAACCAACATCTGACATAACAACATATGCTTACAACTTTTCTATCATCTAGTGCTTGTGGAGAAGAAATTCTTCAGGTGGGCACAGAAGCTGTAGATAATAAAACATTCATGTAGACTTACACGTATGAGTAGCCTACACCAATCCTACTCCTTCAGTCTGCCCACAAAGTAATGGAAGAGCATTTTGGCATACAGGAATACACAGCCTAAAATCACACTGGATGAGGAGGCACAGGATGAGAAATCACTCAAGGCTACACAAACCAGCAGTTAACACTGTTAAAGAAACACAGATAAAGAAAGGTGAGGGAGCTCTGTCTCCACTCACGTTTTGATGCATAGGGAAGACTGCTAAGCAGCAAGCTGCTCATGTTTCAATCACAAGTACTTCCACTGCTATTCCAGGTATTGATTCATAGAGTACCAGTCAATACTCTCCAATTAAATTAGGGGCAAGGAACCAAAATGAGAAGAAATCAAAACAAATTCTCTCTTATTTAACTGTAATGCAACTACAGTAAAAATCTGAATTCCCTCACAGAGTCTTTGTCACAACAACTGTGCTGAGAGTGCCTGCTGGCACAGACACAGTTGATGTCAACAGAACTGACTTTATGCTGACATAGCAGTCCCATCATTTCAAGCAAACTTTGTTCTTTCCTTTCAGAGGAGAGATTTTTTTCAGTATTCCTTTTCCTTGACCTGTCTGCACTGCCCCAGCTGGGCCTGCTCTACCAACTTGTATGAAGAGATTCACATAATTTCCAAGTGAGGAACTGCAGTTCTCAAGTCAAAATACACTTCTATTTTAACTTTCTACTGGTTTTCCTGTACTTCAAACTTTACATTCACTAAGTGGGATAAATACCAATTACTCCAACCCTCATTATCAACCCAACCTAGGCTGATTCTGGCAATACGGATGAGTCTCAGACTTGAGAATATTTGGGTTAATTTCATTTAATGACAAAGAATTCCTGCTCAAATCGGTGACATAAGGAAATACTACAGATCGTTCAGAAGAGGTAAATGGTTAAGTAACAAAAAAAAGCCTAATAACCACAAGAGATAGTCAACTTCTATAATAAACTGGTTTCTTTCCCAAAACTTCTACATGGCTGTTAAAAAACCAACTTTTTCTTCTTTCTTAAAAAACGAAATGTGAAAGACCACTGCTTATACTGTCAAAGTCTTTTCAGTTCCTCACACCACCCCACCAGCAAGCAGGCTGGAAGACACAAGCAGCTGGGAGAAAACACAGCAGGGACAGCTGATCCCAACCAGCCAAAGGGATATTCCATACCATATCACACATGGTCAACACTAAAGGCAAATTAAATTAAAGGCAAAGGTGGCTGGGGGCTGCTGCTTGGGAACTGACTGGACACTGGTCAGTGGATGGTAAGCAACTTCACTGGGCATCACTTGTTTTGTATATTCTAATTCTTTTATCATTCTCATCCTTTCCTTTTTTATCCTATTAAACTAACTTTATCTCAACACAAGAATTCTCATTTTTTCTTTCTGAATCTCTTCCCCATCCCCCCGGGGATGTGGGGTGTTGTGTGAGTGCCTGAGCTGTGTTTAGCTGCCTGCTAGGTTAAAACATGACATCCAGCCAGCAGGGACCTCCTCAGACCCCCAGGCCTTTAATACATGATCAAAAGGGGTCCTGCCATAACATCCAATACCTCTTACAGTACTCTGGAATCAAACTCATCAGGCTCCATGGACGTCTGAATATTCAGCTGAACAGCCAGTGCCTTACTAGTGCAGTGTCCACAAATGAGAACTCACTATTCCCACACTTACAACTCTCAGACACAGGGTACTGGGCAGTCCAAGGCCTTTCATGTTTTCTCCCTGCATATAAGAACCAGGGCTCTGTATCTTCAAAATCAACTAAAAACAACAGGTTTCTGGCTAGCAATTCTGATGGCAAATGTTACAACCATATTTCAAATAATAATTGCAAAGAGAAAAAAAAATCTATCAAAATCATTAAGAGTTTGCACTTGAATTTGAATTGAAAAGTATATTACACGTTTTTTAATATTACGGGAAAAAAAAACCAGAATAAACTCGAAGCTAAGTTACAGCTGAAAATCTTACAATATACCCTGTTCCCTCCCTTAGAAATAATGTAGCATATTTTAGGGAAGCATATTATTTACATTTGTTACATTTGAAGACAAGAATGTACTTTCAGAAGCCTAACTAGGAATCACTGGCAAACCACAATAAATTATGATACGAAGCTGATACACATCCTTTTCAGTAACAATGACAACAGGGTGGAGTGCTCAGAATGGTATTTATACTAGCAAAAAATATTTCTTTAAAGTTTAATTTTGAAGTTCAAGATTATTGTCTGTTCTGGAAACAAAAACAATTCTGCACACGTCTGAATTGTGAAGACACAAAAATCCACACCCAGAAATATGGTAACATGAAGAATGATGAGCAAGTAACTTTGAGAATAACGTGTAATTTCAAATGCAGTGACTGGACTGTGATAAACACATAATTTTTGCTGCAATGATTTAAAAAGATAACTTTCCTTGACTATCACTTCAACTCTCTCTGGGAGGTTAATATATCCACAGAGGAACTTCCAGAAAGAAATGGATGTATTTCTGTGGATCAAAACAGTTATTTAGCATTTTAACACAAACCTCTGCTCTGTTTAGGTCCAGCCACACTCACTCAATAACTGCACTGAAATGTCAACGCTGACACATTAAAAGACAAAGAATTAGCACTTTTGCCAAATCATTTTTATAACCGTTCTTAATTACTCACTGAAGTTTAATCCATGAGATTCTGTAATCTCCAACTGAAGAAACGTGTTAAATCTTGTTATTTTTAATTAGAAAGCATATAAACTGCAGAACCACCTCACCTGACAGAGTTCCGGCTCCTGTTTTCTATTTTCATTAAAATTCGTACATCTGACTGAGGAGATGCTGTATAGATTTTTAATCTAGAAAAAAAAAAGCAGCAAAGATGCAGAAATTATGTACAATGACTTTTCTTCCTGTTATCCATAAGAGATGGATATCTTATGTATAAGTCAACAGCCAAAATAATCTATTTTTTTAAACCAGTAATTTGTCACATATTAGGTGTTTTCTGTAAATGAGGGTTGTAGTTATTAGCATGCTTTTCTAACTATTCTGAAGGTTTACTGTCACCTCCACTGAGGTTAATTATGGTTTTTCAGAATTACAGTTGCTTTATTTGGTCTTTATGCTGTGAGTCAGTTTCTTAATTTTCTGCTGGTTTGAATTAGGTGGCTGTACCCCAGAGTTAGTTGACTGGTGAATGTTAGGGTGGTTTTCATCACAGGAATGGAAGGTGTACTGCTGACTAGGAACTCAGCTCTGCAAGCTGATAATGCAGCTAATCTAAGCCATGCATTCAGAACCATTCCCTTTTATTAGTGCATTAGATCAACTAGGCAGGAGAGTTATTTCAATACACACCTCTGACAAACCACAGGATCTGACTCCACTGGATCAATGTATGGCTTGAGGATATCAGCAAGTGTTTTATCATCAGGCACCCTTTCAGCAAAGATAAAAATCAGGCATGTGAGACATCATTCATCATGTACACAAATACCTATTGTGAGTCACCTGGAGGAAGCTGAATTTCAGCATGCTAGAGTGGCACAGCTGAGTAGTTTATGGCAGGATTATAAATGTGTATCAATACTGTGCAGATATGGGCAGCTTTATCTCAGTTTCAGCACTGGGATTTCACAGGCACGTATGAGGAGTAAACAGATGCATATCTCTAGTTTCTAACCCTGCAGAAGAAACAGGCTGTTCCTGCAGCCCTAGAAGCAGACAAGGACATACTTCTCATCTCCCTTCAGGCTAGGAAAAAAGGAGAGCTTATTTGTCAATAAAAAGCTTATTTTTTTGCCTTTTCAAAACGTGTTTCTGGACCTTCCTACAAAGCAAACAAGGCAACCATCTCACCCTGTATGAAGGTCAGCTCCAGTGTGCAGGTGAGGAGGGGTGGCAAATGTGCTGAACATCTGCTCCATGAGAAGAGAGTGTTAGGTGTAGGGGTACTACTATTATGAATATAAAATCTCTCTTTTTACATAGAGAAAAGGACTAACAAACATTCTGCCTGATTTGGAAAGTCTGCTAGCTTTCAGAGAGAAAAGGACTACACATCTTTCAGTATTTTTCAGATTGAAATGCCCTTTTACTCAAGACTGAAATTAATACCTGAGTTTACCTTGTATAACAGAACTTGGTAAGAAATGATCAAAATATTTTGCAGCTAGACTTCAGCAGATTAATTTAAACATTATAAAAATCTTTTTAAAAGCTCTGTACCCTTTTAAAGTGTATTCAGCATGACAGTGAGGAAATATGAGCTTCAAATGCCAGTAGAACTTGTTCTCCCTGAAAACAAAAAGAAATGCATATTCTTAGTCTTAGTTGGTAACAACTACCATTTTTTTCTATGAAAATGAACAAAGCTTTGTAACCTACAGCATGGGCGCAGAAATAAATACATGGTAAAGATTTTGAGTGGCTTCAAAGAGCAAAGGGGGCAAGCAGAGAAGCTGAGATGTCCTTTGAAAGGTGTAATGCTCCCACATCCTGCTGAATTTCAAGTCCTCATGGAATGAAAATCTGTTCCTCACAAATGTAAAAGGATATCACCAATTAACTGATCAAGAGTATTTCACAATTTAGAAGTGAGTATATTCCAGCTGCCCTTTAATTTCAGAAAAGGAAACTGCTTTTTGGCATAACACCCAGCACAGATTACCAAACCTCTGCAACAATAATAGCAGAGTCCCAGCTGAGGCCGGGTCCTACAGAGGACTCAACTTTTTCCAGCAATGATGGCCTCAACAGAAAATGTGTCATGGCCAGGGAAGGAAGTTGCCTTCTGGCATAACATGGATAAGAGAAGTTAAAAAGAACAAACATTCTACAGAAAGATCATAAAACTTACACTAGAGACAAAGTCATGTCACATTCCTTTCTTCAGTATGTTAGTCGTTATTTTTAAGACCCACCTTCCCCTTCCAGCTAGCAAAAGTAATACCTGAGAACAGAAGCTACTGAAGCACAGCTCGAGAGCAGTATCATCTTAGGCAGTATTTCTAGAGAATACTTTGCTAGGTCAGGCAGTCTCCACTTGCTTTTTTGCTCATTTGCAGAAAATCTGCAGGAACTTTTCTAAAAGAATTCCCTAAGAGAAAGCACAATCTAAATGGTAGGTTCCTGGCCTTTTGCTCTGGTTCAGAAATTCACACTCATTACAAAACAGCAAAGATTTAGAAATCAGAGCTCAAACACCTATGAAGCACAGGGACATCTAATGGTGTTTTTTTTTTAACTACTTTTTAAAATATTGTTTAAGACCAATGAATCATTGCATCCAGGATAATCACCCTCAGTTATGCAAAGATTCTGGTCTACAATAAAAAGTAAACACAGTGTTGTTCCAACATGTTGTTTAATTTGTTTATCAGGCAAATGAAACATTATCCAGCAGGTTCTAGCTGGTTGCAGAGAGGAGCGTACGTGCATCCACCAGCA
Organism: Trochalopteron elliotii; assembly: GCA_024734555.1. Taxonomy (NCBI): domain Eukaryota; kingdom Metazoa; phylum Chordata; class Aves; order Passeriformes; family Leiothrichidae; genus Trochalopteron; species Trochalopteron elliotii. Next base: position 2,841,554 of record JANPWX010000080.1, on the reverse strand, counting down.
AAATAGTAAACTGAGCTGCTAAGATCAATTATCTGTGATCCCAATTTTTAAATGCAAGCATTTTTTATAAAGTGGGCTTATCAAGTAAGTAATCCCCTTACCTAGTTGTTTCCAGGAGAAAAGTGAGCTTTACAGCTGAACTATACTTTTTGGAGTATAAGTAAAATCAGACATATTAGTATTTACCAAAAAAAGAGCAAGCAGGAACCCCCAACTCCAAGAAAATAATAATTAAAATAAAACAAATTAATAAAACCCATGGTCCCCAAAGCAACGTGTGCATCAGCAGAGCTGCGCTGCATGCCTTGTGATTCCTCCCTTCTCTCTGCTCATGTTTGTTAAAGTGGAGAATGAGAATGCCTTGAATGAGAAGGTGGAATTAGAGAACATCAGGTCTGGAAGAGGTAAGAAAATTGTATGACCAGAGCTGGAGGAAAACACCGAAATCATTATTAACCCTAAAACATATATATAACCAGGAGCTAGCATAGTATTTGGGCCCATAATTTTATGCTATTTTGCATACCAGTATGACAGTCTTAAATTACCAAACTGCAAAATGTTTTGAAATAACTCAAAACCATTGAGTAGAATTTTTGGAGTTTTTTTGCAAGGTAAGAAAAACAAGATTTTGCAATTCTTATCTTGACAGCTGAAGGAAGCACCAGTGCTACCATACCCTCAGAGCAAACTGGAATATCAATAGGGTTATGTAACCAGTTCAGTTCCATTGCAATTAGCTTGTGATTCCTCTCAGACACGTTAATATCTGCCATTTAATATGGGACTGTGTTATGGCAAAGCACTTTCCCAGGGAGACTAGTAAAAATTAGTAAGTTTTAGACACAGAAATAGGGTCACCACCATTAGCTGAAGGAAATGCTTATGAAGGGCACATTTATTAAAATGTTTATAAGGACTGTTCAGATGAGGGTTTTGTTCTATGTTATTAACATGAGGCTTGCTAGCATGTTTTCATTTAACTCATCAGCTTCCACAATTCTTCCAAACAGGCCAGATTTATCTATTCTAAGTGACCAACCCTTTCTGTGACACTTTGATCTTTAAATCAAGACAGCCAAAAGCATGAGAGAGACAAACCATGACACAGCTCACAGAAACATGTAGGTGGCCCAAATGACTGTCTCTAACACAGTCACTTGAAAAAGAAATGCTCCAAAAACAATTTCCAGCTATGTGCTACCTGCTGCTAGGAACACTCTTCATGTGTCTGTACAAACGGTGTCACATCCTCATTTCACATGCAAGACTGATTCCCTGTGGGCTCACTGAGGCACACTCAGTTCATCACTGCAGCTGTAAAATCAGTTTAAGAGGATTCTTCCCAGACTTCTGCCCTCCCCCCCCTTCCAGGCACAATCTAGTCTATGGAATTGTGCACAGAAAGTGCTGTGAATCAGGGAAGCTGAAGTTAAAACGCTCACTTCTCATCACAAAGTTCCACTTTGGAAAACCAGAAATGTTGATTTTTTTTTTTCTCAGCAAACTAATACCATAACTGGCAATTAATAACTTCATTTCTCTTCAAAGTACTCCTGCCTGGAAGTAAATGGCAAGCAGAAAAAGGCAAGACAGTTTAAGAATAGGATAGAGGCATGCAAGTTAAAAAGAAGCTTGGAGAAGAACAGCCTCATACTCTTCACTGCACAATGAAGTCTTGGAAAACAACCTGCTGGGTGCCTGTTACTGAAGTGAAGCATCCCTCACCATCACTGATATGTGCCCAGAGAACTTGATGTCAACTATCAAGATGCTATCAAAGTTACTTCACAACAAGTTCTGATCAAAGTTAGAGATGCTGGCTCCAGACCTCACTGACTTCATTTTCCATTATGGCTCACTGGGGCAGCATTTCCTTCAAATACAACAGACATGTAGTATGTTCATTTTCTAAAAGAAAATGCCTAATTGAGTAAGTCATATACATTTGAGTAACAGCTCATTCCATGAAGCATTTCATGCCACTCTGCTGCCATGGAATGCCCCCCCAACAGTTTTTATCCCTGTTTTTTTGGGTACCAAGACACTGAGTACAAAACTACCAAACAGCAGAGATGTGGGTGAAGCACAAGCACACCAGTGATGTCAGTAAAAGCAGCATCACAGCCCATCCCTGCACTGCTTGGTTTCATCTCCTGTTCTGGCTACTTCAGAAATGGATCAGAGGGAAAAGGGGAGCCAAGCACCTCTCTCTTCCTGCATGAGATGTAGATGTAAAATACGTTCAGAACTGCACAGGCTGTTTTACAACTAGCTTTAAGAAAAGTAACTCTCTAAAAACTTATTTTGTCATCAACTGTAGTAGTATGATTTAAAAATTTTTCACATCGACAACGGAAACATTTTTACTTCTAATGTTCCAAAGACAGCAGCAGTATATACAAAGTGCCTGCCTCCTCTAGCTGGCTCTCAGAACAACTGCAAAAAATTTCTCTACCTTTACAGTTACTGCAGTACCTAAGAAGATGCTCAAAAAACTGTGATGGTAGACAATACAGCTGCTGGGAATTAAAGGACTGATCTACAAATGATTGTGGACTTGGACATACCCGTTAAATGCCTTGGCAGATTTCTAGAAGTGTCTAATGTTTACACACTTCTTTAAAATTACATGAAATATCTCATAAAGCTTAACTTTCTTACCAAGGCCTCCTCTGAGCATTTCCTCTCAGTTTTGTCTAGAATGCAGTAGAACTGTTTGAAATGTATTTAGAAGGTGTTTTTAAATGTGTGGGTATATATTTATGCAAACTAAAATATTTATTGACAAAAATTCCAAATTCATCACATCTTAAGACATCAACTGCAGTTCTGGATCTACAGAAGTATTTCACAATCAACCTGTCAAAGATAGTGATGCATTGATGGTTTTGTTTTGATTTAGCAACTAGTATTCTTAAAATATTAGCATATGCGATATCTTACATCAAAGTGCAAATACTGTAATATTTCCTGTCTTTTTTACTTTGAATTTACAGAAGTGATTGTAAGGACATGAAGTTTAATGACAGACTAGTTATCCTTTCACCTGACAATACCCAGTACTCTCTCAGAATGCACTGAAGTTTAATTGAAGTACTGGACATATAGTTTTGGATAATACTGCCTTCCTCAACTTCTGTTAGCAACTTAACTTTCTTCTTCATGGGTCCAAGAAAGCAAGCAAACCTGTGTACTAAGCAACAACTAAATTCAAGTTTAACAGCTCCAGTGGTGTAATATTAAGTCAAAACCCAGGTCAGAAAACTCCTTGCTATATTCTCAAAATCAACACTTCAAACAATAATTTTAATTATCTCTCCCTAGTTAAGGATTATAGCTGACATTTTACAACTTCCAGGTGTACCTCAAAGTGTAACACTAACCACCTCCAAATCTCCACAGTGCATTTTTTTCTCACCATTACATCAAAGAGGAGAGGTAATGCAAAAACTTCCTCCTTCTCCCACATATATCCCTCTGACCAAATGCTCCCAGGCAGCAAGCATGCCTGCTACAAGGGAGGTTTGTAGCCCTCTGGCCCCTCTTGGTGGGGAGCAGAGGTAAAAGGATGTTGTCTGGGAGATATGCTGTGAGTGGAGGCTGGAGGAAGCTGGCTGGAGATGTCTGACAGTGCAAGCAGCAGGGAGGGCAGGAGCAGGGCAGCACAAGCTGCACAGCTCAGGGAACTGCACTGCCCCATTTCAGTGTCTCACTACATCATCTTCTGCCAGGGAACAGGAGCCACAGACCTGTAAACTCATTCCCCTCTTCCCATTTGACCTGCTGGCTGGAGCTTCCCAGTTGGTGCTCCTGCCCTTGGTTTCAGCCTGGCCTCATCGCTCACCCCTTTCCCAGGGGGCTGCCATCCCAGCAATTCACCCCATCAACTCCATGGCAGAATGTATCCAGTGGGAAACTCTCAGCTGTACTGAAAACAAGGGCATCACAGGAAATGTAAGGTGAGGCAGCACTTTAAAAATAATTTATGACTAAGAAATCAGATGCACTGTGAGTTCACACTCTGGACTCAGACACTACTTTCTAATGACCCTCCATTACCTAGATACTAATTAGTCTAATCCATGTGTTGCCCAGCTTTGGCACGTATGCTTTCACAACATTGGATTTAGCAAACAAATTCATGGAATCCAGGAAATGAAGAGTCTGGTTAACACATTGAAACATCACTGATCTGTCCTCCAGCACTGGCACAGGCAGGGGATGACACAAGAATACATCTTGTACTTCCTAGCTTTGGATACTCTCATTCCTGCCTTGTACTGCCCAACAGCTTGGCTCGCAGGGAGAGTGCCAAGAGGACATGGGAGAAGCCTGTTCTCAGTCCTCCATGCACAGATGTTGAGCAGCTTCCAGCCTCCACCCTGTGGAGCAATCTGTCTACAAATCTGGACTGACAAACAGCATGAGAAGGGGCTCATCTACAGGAGAGGGACACACCAGACCCTGAGCACTGCCAGGTGCTAAGCTCATATAATGGATATATACAGCAGAGGGAGGACAAAATAGCTCAGATTTCCTTTGGTTCTGTCTGGGTTTTCTCTAACAGAACTGGTGAAATAGGTAACTTTAAAAGGTTACACTTCTATGTCTGTTTGATGCCTAGCATTCTGCTAAAACCTACTCCATGTGCAACACCAAACCTGCCTATGTTTTTTCCCTAGAGCAGCCTACACGATCCAGGTGGGTGTGCTGAGCAGTTTCCAGGTGGGTTTTTGCTCTGTCAGAGACAGACCTCTGGTGGCCAGCCACAGACCGACACCGTGGAGTGCACAGCTCCCAGAACAGAAAACACATACTGAAAACAAACTGCCACCAAAACTGACACCTAGAACAAAACAAGTAAAAGAGACATCAGGGGAATATAAGTCATCAGGGATGTCATTGCTGTGGGAAGCTCAGAAGGCATTTATATTTGACCCCAGTATATCACTGAGCTGAACTGTAGACCTGATTCCTGTCACAATGAAATAGTTCATAATTTATTTCATTTTTACTGTGAAAATACTTTAAAATACAATCTCTGGATATCAGAGAAAAACCACAGAGTGGATAAAGGAAAAAATATTTAAATTTTCTTTAGCCTTCTTCCTGAATTTGTATCTGTCTGCACTTCTCTCTCTAAGCTGTGCTGTGTCAAACATTCCCGTTCTCCAGCACAGCAACTCCCATCACAGAATGCAACTCAGGTACTGAAGCACTTCTTAAGATTTGAAGTCAGCCTTTTCAGAGACAGGGATTTGTGCAAGCTTTCTACATCAATCCTCTATCATGAAACCTCCAAAGAAGCATTTACTTTTTCTAGCAAAAAACCTAAGTGTTAATGAAAAGGGAAGACCACAACAGCATTGATTCTTCCTATTGTTACTCAGTGCTGGCATTTTTCAGAATAAAGCATGAATTATATAAGCTGTTAAACCAAGCTCAAAGAACCTAAAGAAAATGAAAATGTAAAGCATGAAATATTGAACAGCTTTTGCAAAAAAACAGTGCATCTAAGATTTTAAAGCAAGCATACTGGTATGACCTCAAATTCTCATCATTATATGCTCAGTGAAAATAGAATATTGCTGACTGTAACCAACTGAAGACTCACACAGAATTGAAGGTGGTAGAATTTTCTCTTCTTTTTGTAAATCCAACAGGCAGTGTTTTTAGCTCAATATTACACCCTCGAGCTTTGTTCCTCAAGCAGTATAACTGGCAAAAAATAAAAACACTTTTTTAAAAAGAATCTGAATATATAAACCCCCTGAAAATTAAACAATAAAAAGCTGACAGGAATTATGAGAATTCCTATAGAAGAGGCCATATTTCATGAAATTCTCTGAATTTTTAAAAAAACATCCTGAATGAAAAGAATTACTTAAGCCTAGAAACTGTCTGAAACATTTTCATAAGTTTTTTTACTATTAAAAAAGAACATGCCAATGACCTCCTCGTAGTAAAAGCTCTTTAACATACCAGGAAAGTCACAGTGTGACCACTGTGGGTATAATACCACCACGAGGATGCATTTTGGCTTACAACTCCATCCACTGAGCAGAATGGATGAACAAGCACCATCCCAGCCACTGCCAAATTCTGATTTGAAGGCACCACTAAGGGCATCAACCCGTTAATATGCCCAGTACCACACCCCTGAAACTGCCACCCATGCAGGCTCTCCCCATCTTCAGCACACATTTTCAGGACATCATGCTGCTAAATACACACACATGGAATATGACTCCAGCCAGAGAGGAAGCTGGAGTCTGCTCAGTTTATTCTGTCATCAATATAAATCCTGAGTTTAGGGCTGTATTTCAAGACATCTTCAAAAGATGGGAAAAAAGAAATGGCCCTGATGCCTTTTTGTGATTTACCAATGAGTCAAAATATTTTGTAGTAGGGGTTGGCTGGGCTTTGTTTGTTTGTTCATTGTTTTTAGTTTGGGGAGTGTGTTTGGTTGCTGAGCTTCAGCAAAAACCCCTTCTCTCTTAGAAGGCTGGCTTTTATGTCACTCTTGCTTAGAATTAGTCTTTGAAGAGCTCTAGCTGTCTTCATTTGGTATACAGGGAACCACATACCCATTTTTAGGCAATCAATAAACCCACTGTTCACCTGCAAAGTGTGTACTTGAAAATTCAAAAGTTGTGGAGGTGACCAACCCTAACTCTAAAAGAGCAAAAGGAGAACCAAAAACTTACAAGTCTTTTTGTTGCTGGACTATGCACAAGACAATGTCGAGCAGCAGCATCAGCTGTCCTTCCTACATCTTCCAGGAAACGATAATCTGAAAGTCAAACAGAATAAAGAAGAATGTAGTGCCAGTCTAGTAAAACCAGGGAGTTTTAGAACACACAAGGTATGTTCTTACCACTCAGAAGGTTCAAGTCAGTAAATTCATTTACAGAGACAAATGCTGTTTTATCCCTGACTCCATTACAGCTCAGTGCAAGCTTATGTTTCTTTACACACAACAGGCTGAAATGACAAAAAAAAAAAATTAACATGTTCAGCACATGAATGAGGAAAACAATCAAAACTATTTAGTTCAGATAACAGATACCTGCAAGAATATTTCATGCATCGTGGACATCTGTACTTAGCTTCTTCTTTGCTACAGGTTTCACACCTGAAAGAAATAAAAACCACTTCTCAATAAGGCAGCATTTTTACACCTGACTGGCCTATGAAAGTGCCTGCTCAAAAACCAGGCACTAGGCCATCCATCAGCACTTCCAGGAAAAGCTATTGTAAGTGCACCTTGAAAGGAGAAAGAGAAAATACAAATACCCTGGATTAGGAAAGGTGGCAGACAAAACAACACAATCGATGGGGG
>JANPWX010000080.1:2709965-2833809 GCA_024734555.1 Trochalopteron elliotii | reverse complement strand
GGGGCGTGCCCGGACCCGCCGCGCCGGGACCCGCGGGGCTCCGGGACCTGAGGGGCTCCGGGGCCAGAGGGGCTCCGGGGCCGATGTCCCAGTCACGGAGACTTTCCAGAGCACAGAGGACGCTTCCCAAACCCCACACCGTGCCGCACGCCAAGCAGCACTCTGCCGAACGGACAGCCCCACGGCGCGACACTCCCCGCGCAGGTGACGCGGGACATCACTCCTCACCTGTCCGCGTCCCGCTGCACCAGACCGCCGTCCCCGCTGGCTGTGTGGGATGTGCATTTCGACTCAACTACAGAAATGCATATACAACCGAGCAGCCTTGTAAGACTTTAAACTCCTTGCTTTTAAAATAGATAATTTCTGAGATGGAGAAGTCCCAAAAAATAGAGCAATGAGATGAATAAAAATATGCACGATGCAGGCATTTTCTAAAAAATTATAATCTTACAAAATACTCCCAAACGTTTGCCAAAACATCACCTCCAAAGCCAAACTAAAAGTAAATGTCAAATCATAATGTCAGTGTATTGATCTTGAAAATGCAAAAAGTGAGACACTTTGTCATATTTCTGTAATCTTGCTTTGTTTTGTATCAGATTTTTCTCGAAGTGGTCAAAAACGATGCTTTGATACAAAATTAAGATTGGGATGTACATGTACATTACTCTGTAAAAGCAAACATTGCCCCTCTAGCAGTATTCCATGGCACAGATCATGGGCATTTCCCCTCGGCAAGAGAAGCACTGGCACCGAAGAAAAGTGCCCTTCTTGAGGATTTTCACCACTTCTAAGAATGACCTATGCACTATGAAACAGAATAGTAAAAGACAAAGAGAGAACTTGGAAGCTTATTTTATTATACTTTGGTGGTGTGGTTTTCTGCAAATGAAGACAGACAGGTTGTTTGAACACTCCCAGGCACCCTCAAATACAGTCCGGTATCACCTTGCCATGTACGCCTGAGCACACTTTGAATTGATAATAGATAGAGGCATATCAATATAAAGAGTGCTTTTCCTAATGGCAAACTGTTCCTTTTTACTAAAAAAAAAGAACTTCACGGAACATTTTAGGCTTAATTTAAAAAACCCAAAATGATCTAATAAATTTTGCAAAAAATGGAATTTCTAAGAGGATGAAATGCTGATTATAATTTAACAGCAGCCATTCAGAAGACACGCTGTAGTAGATTTTTTTCAGAAGTTACAAAATATATACAGAATATATCATCTTAAGATGGCTTTGGCATTAGCAATGTTAACTGAAATACAGGATTTAAAAGTCAAAACTACTTTAGGTAGCTCTTCTTACGATTTTTACAATGGCTGTAACACAAACTTCTGACTATATGCATCATATACAATAAGCTGTCTTATACACCATTTCCAAAATAGTACACAAAAATGTTTTAAACAAGAAATCCACATAAATAATGTTTTCATTATGTGAAGTATGTGACCAACAGTTTAAAATAAGTACCTTTACAACAGAAACATATCCTGATGCAACCAGCACATACAGTCTGAAAGATAAAAAGGAACTCAGTCTCTGGTAAGGCCACAAGCACCCTGTGTTATGAAGAGCACCAAGGCAACATGGACAGGAAACACAAAAGAGGTAGTGTACCATCTGTTCAGATGTGTGTGTCCACGAAGGACTGGAATAAAATAATGATTAAGAAAAGAAGACTTATTGTACTGTACTGTGGCTTGATTCACTTTTCATACAAAAGCTATTGCACATTTAGGAACATTAGCAGGTATTGCTCCTTAGTATCATATGTCTCCAGCTTTCCTCAGGATGGTTTTTGTGCAGTGCTGTTAAAACAAATGCTAAGAACACCTGTCGTCCTGAAAAAGTCCATGTTCAGATACTCCATTCCAGAAAATTATGCAAGAAAGCACCAAGAAATTTATTTTTAAATACTTTAGAGAAAATTGCTTTAGTCTTTTCTTTTATTTTTCAATGCCATTTCTCCTTAGAAGGAAGTCTTTTTCTTCCTGAGGTTCTTTAACCAACAATTCTTGAAATGATTCTTCAGTTTCCTAGTAATTTGGCCTGCAATAGATCATACGTTTGTATTCAATCTATGCAGCAACTCCATGTTGATGCAACAAGAAACCTAGGACAGAAATCTTAAAGGAAGCATACGGAGCCACTTTGTATGAAGTGCTGCTGTCCTGGTTTGAGGTGAGGAAGTGCATTAACTTGAACAACTGGAAGCTGATTCGTGTCCTGAGTCTGAAAAAAGAACTGTGTTTTATGCCAGCTGCCATCTTCAATCTGAAACACACAGGAGAAGAATATTAGAGTCAAAAGATGAGCTTCAAAACACAGATGAAAATTGTGCTTACAGGGTGAAAGTAGTACGCAGAAACATTTTTTCTCCCAGCAGTTCCTAAAGAAACTGTATAATTTAACAAAAGCCATTTCCAAAGCCTGAATGTTCATTTTGAGGGTAACTGTTTCTAAATTTTCCTGGACGACCTTCCTATTTCTGTGCTGATGTCTCTGCAGTGTCTTCATACAGTCTCAAAATACATGAGACACAATGCAAACAGCAAGTATAGATACCCTGTATCACTGCAATTGCTTTTACCCTTGAAGAGATGGTGAATTCAGTATATAAAGGGTGGCATATGCAGAGCTATGTAAAGAACCAAGCTTTAAGGGATATGAACCTAAATGGTTGTTATTTATTTGCAGCAGGTTAGTAATGTCTAAGCAGTACCTCTGTCATGCTTCAATAATGTGGTGCTAAAAGGTATTTACCATGCATTCATCCAGAAGCACTTTAGGTTCAAGTAGGGTATTTGCTTTAAATATTTGACCGTTCCATCCTTTGAAGGTAACTGATGTCTTCCGGCCACCTGCTTTATTTAATCCCCATATCGGTGTGTTTAGACAATGGATTGTGATGCTGTGGGTTGCTTCTGAGCTCAATAAATGAAGGAAGTTCATCTGCACTTTTCCAACACCGAACTCCAGCTAAATTTGGAGAGAAAGGCATTGTTAGACCTACAGCTGGACTGTGCTGAATGGCCACAGCAGTACGAAGTGCCATGGACATGTAAGTGTGGTGCTCAGGCACGGAGCGTGTATACATGTTTATATACTTTGGGGCCAGTGCCAAAGAGCAGGATTTGCATTCCTCAGAGGAGATGTTAGGTTCTATTACAGTCATTGCTATAAACAGAAGCTTTCATAGGACATTTTCAAAGCTTAAATATAAACATTTGCTGATGCTTACAACATTGCTGAAGCACAGCTGGTCAGAAAACAGTATTTTTAAATAAGGAAACTGAAACAAATGTTTTTATGATTCAAACAAAGATAGCAGCAGCAGCAGCATTTTAACTGAAGCCACATCACTTGGCTGTTTAGTCTTCTTAGATCACAGATTCTGGCAATACTGATAATTCATTACAAATGCAAAAGTTCATAAGTATACTTTGATTTTCGACAAAAAATATAGTAACTCATTATTCAAGACGAATTTCTCCAAGACTATTTCATATTCAGGGATCTTCCAAATGTAGGAATGCATATGTGAACTTCACTGTATTTCTGAAGCGTTTCAATGACTACAGTATATACAGAACTTGACAAACATAGAATTTCTATTCCCAAGAGTTCAAGAACTACATGTAAAGAGGAGCATAAACTAATGATATACAAAAAATTAGTCCTTCCCTAATGGCATTTAAAAGTGCCTAAGTGTTGGAAAGCAGTAATAATTTCCATCCTTTCTATTGCGACCTCAACATCTCTACGCTTAGGTGCCCTGAGTGATGAGGTACTAATGGAGCTTAGAAGTATTTCAGGCTTATTTTTATGCCTTGTATAAGAAAGTGTAAAGCAAAACAAAGTAATTCTAGCAGCAGAGGTGAGCAGATGAACACAGTGAGAATTACTAACATATAGTCTCCAGAAAATCTGTAACTTTTGTATCAGAATATGTAACATGGCCTTCCAAAAGATGCACAATAATGCCCCCGTGAAATCAAACACTTTCTAATGAGTTAAGTAAATAAGCATGCTTTTGCTTAGAGTCCAAGCACAGACACAGTGTCTCTAGAAGCAACACATACCTTTGTCACAGACAGTGGTGTTAAACATGTCTGACCACCTGCAGTGAAGTTGCAGAAAACTTCAATGGCATCAGAAGGACATCCAATATTTGGGTCAATCCAGTATTTTCCTATTAGTGTATAATTCCAGACAGAAAATAAAACCAAAATATAATTACTACTAAGCAATATGCTAAAATATTAATATTTCTTGGCAAATGTTACATTTATTATCACCATATCTTCACAAGGAAATGAAAGAAAAGGAACATGAAAATGTTTTCGCTATTAAAATTATACTAATAACAGATACTGAGAAAAATTACCATAATAAACCACTTCTGATTACAATTACACTGACATTACAGCTTTAAATAGGAGAGGTTTTTTAATCTGAAATATTGATTCAAGACCTTCCGAGATACAATGACTGTCAGTGTATCTGACAATGGTAATGTATGGTAGCAATTTTCTCATTAGGAATCTAGAATCTGATCCACCCAAAATTCATTGCAAAATTAGCCATAAATACTTGGAAAACTTGGAATCACAAAATTGCAGTTTCAAATTTTCTGGATACATCTCTTTACTGATAAATATAATCTGTCTAATATTTATATACTATTAGATAGCTACATACTTCCACCTTTAAAATTCAGAAATTTTATCTTAAAGATGAAATAAATACAGCTGTGACAGGCATACTGCAAGAGAATATCATAAAAGAAGAATAAATCTATCAGATCAGAATTTTAATGTAGAAAGCAACATTTGGAAGCCACACCTTTTCAAGGTACTTGTGTGAAAGTGGACACTTACCATCTGACACTTTACGTTCACAATTAAGCAAATCCCTGCAGATGCGTGCTGGGTTATCTCGTGTGCCAAGAGGGTTCTTGATGCTGTGCAGTAAATTGCTAAGGTAGTGGAGCGTTTTGAAAATCTCTGTACTGTGATCTAGTAAAGTTACTTCAGTATTCTGGTATTTCTGCCAAGGGCCATTAGCAAATGTGTTACCACAAAGAAGTTTCACAACAACAGTATATGCAGTTAAGAGTTAAATGTCAAATGGCCATTGAATAGCCAGAGAGTATCAAAGTGTTTATATGAATGCAACCAGCCATGTAAAACAACATAAGGGTAACATGTCCCAATAAAGAAATTAGGACACTTTATTAAAATTGTCAGAGCAGTGACGTTAAGGCAGGTTTAGGTTATGCAAATCTGTCGTTATGATATATTGACATAAAAATATGGATACATGGAAAGAAAGGAAAAATTGGTCCACTTTTAAAGTAAACTTAGAGGTTTCAGATTTTAAATAGTGAAATCTAAGGCTTAACGTAAAAAATATATGCAAATTTATTTGACTTCACCCATGTACGGGATTTTCTTGCAACCAATGCAGCCAGACACGTATATGTCAATCTTTTTTTTTGATCAAACCCTAAATGCTGCTATTGTGGACCATGTCTGAGCAGATACAGTCCTCTATGTGTGACAGTCAGTAATTTACAACACCACAAACCATGACAAAAGGTACAAGTCTCGCTGCTTCTCTTAATTTCATTTCAACTATATCCTATAAATCCTAGCATGTTTCATTACATTCTACAATTACTCACTATCCATTATTAATTTTAACGAAGTCTTTATAAAGAAACCCTGTTATATGCTCAAAGAATAAAATTATAATTGCATTCCCTGTATGATAATGTAAATACATTTAAATATATACCTCCATCTGCAAGGCAGCATTTGACTCAAACAAAGCTTGAACAGCAGCATTGAGATCCACTTGGTTCTAAAAAAACAGGTGTTTCAGAATATAAAAAGATGAACAAGAATATACAGAAGTGCAGGTGGTAAATTCTTTGAGCAGTGGAACAAGCAGTACATTTGAAGAGGATCCTGTCATTTTCGCTTTCAATAAAGCACTGTATTGTGGGTTAGGGTTGTTACAGAATTTACCCTTGGTCCTGGTGGTCCAGGTGGTCCCTGAGAACAGGAAAAAACAGATATTAGGTGCTTCACATCTTTATATAGAGCAATCAAAATGGAAAAATACAGGCACAGTTTTTTATGCACTTACAGGTGGCCCAGGCTGGCCCTGCCGTCCCTGAGGCCCCTAGAAGAAATGGAGATAGAATGCAACAGTTATACATTAAAATGTCTGGTTTTACATTTATGTATTTATTAAATCACAAAAATGTCCCAATGTGTTTAAGGAAGAAGGTGTAATACCAGCTGTGGTAAAGCTGTAGATTATTAGTTACTATTGTTAAACCACTGTGCTCTGTTGTCTGGTTCCTTGTTTCTTCAATTACTTCTGATATGAAGGGAACATTAAAAGTTATAGAAAGTATTAATATATGTGCCAGGGTTATATGTATGCTGACAATGGAAGTGCTAGAAGAGGTAAATAATCACAAAAACATGGTATGTGATATTATCAGTAACTGCAAAAAAACTAACCTATCCACTTTAATCCATGACTATATGCCAGGCTTTTATCAGTTTAATTTATCAGCAGTGTCAGTTTTCAGCCAGAACAGGTTCGTTGTTTTACAGTGAAATGGCAGACTTCCTTTTTATTCAAGAAGTTATGCCCTCATTTTCTCATTGTAAGTAGCATCATTTTAGTGTGTAGGATGGTTGCAGAGGAGAGGAGGAGAAGGAACTGCTTTTCCCTAGCTTACAGTGCCTACAGTGCATGGAAACCTGAGTTTTAGGCTGCCTTAGGCTTGAACATGGACCTTTCCAATACAATAAACCCATCTGAATTATTCTTTCTTTAATTAACTATTCACATTAAGCTGGAATGGTTGCGAACATTTATTAATATGCAACGACACTTGTGTCTCTGTTAGATTCTTATCTTCAAGCTCTATATCCTCAAAGCTTCTAGAAGCTACTGTAGCAAACAATGGCACAAATTATGACAAGGAAAAGAATTAGTTGCAGCGCCTTTAGAAGAGAAAAAGAGAAGGAATGAAAGGCATGGGCTAGATCTGCACCTTAAATTACTAAAAACCTTTTCAACACAGCTAAGTCAATTTAAGCAGAACATTCTTTTGTCAGTGCTGCTTGTACCAATTACTTGAGCACAATAAGCTGTTCCAGCAAAAGCCCTCATACGTCAGTATGGTCACGCTAGTATTAAATCTCTGCCAAAAGAGAAATAATCTGATGTGGCATGGTCATGCTGACAAATGTTGTGAAACTGATCTAGTCAAGTAGGAATTAAGTTGTAAATCACTTGATATAGTAATAAGAAGTGTTTCTGCTGTGAGATTTCACAGCAAGATCTGTGTCACTTCATGGTACAACTGCTGAACTCGGGCTGTGCTCAAGCTGCCAAAAGCAAGGACAGCTGGAAATGACTGAAGAAAGACCAGATTCACTCTAATATTAATTAATGTGTATTTAAAAAAAGGGATCTCAAACCAGATAGGAGCAATGTATCAAAGTCACTGAGGCTGCAAATTTATCAGTTCTTAGGTCCTGAGGCAGAGCATATGGTAGTGCCAGGGAATGCATCTGCCAGGGGTTACAATGACAGCTGCACAACTGAAGTATGTCTGCACATCACCTGCCCTGGCCATGCCAGTGGGGCTCAGGTGCTGGACTATAAAGGGTGTGAAAAGTGGGGGCTGTCATACAATTCCAAGCACCAGCTCTATGCAAGGCTATGTTGATGGACTGTAAATGGCTTTGAGGCAAGACCCATGTCTTGTATGTGTTCTTTGGAAAATAGAGGAAATTCAAAACTAAAGCAATTTCTGAATATTTAGATAGATGATTTTCTGATACTTAACCAAGAAGACCTTAAGATAAGGACCACAGAATGTAAACATTGTGAGCTTTTCAACCAATACATTCTGACCCTATTTATTTATGTTTCATCCACTTGTACCTATAGAAGGGACTGGTACCCATCTTTTAGGTAGATATTTAATGATTAACATCTTTATAAAATATGTTAATCATTAATGTTGGAAAATGGAAATAAAAGAACCAGTAATTTTACCATATGCAGTACTATATGCATATGTAGTAGCATATGTAGTATGGATATCCCTGTGGATTCTGTGTCAAGTAACTAGCTTTCTTTACTTTCCTGAGTTTGATTATTGCCCAGCTTGAAATTTTCTTTGAAATCCTATTACTATTAAATATGTATAAAATGTTGTTATTCATTATTACAAAACTGATCTAAGTTTACACAGATACATTCACTATTTTGGCATTGTTCCTCAGCTGCTGCAAATCAATTGGGTTTCACAGAGCTATACTGTTGTATGCCAGCTGGGAAGGCTGACTCCACATTTAATTAATCAGGTCAGGTGCTGAGGTGCTGTTAGACTGCTCCAGGATACATTCAGTCTCATGTGAATATATTACTGGCCTGTCTGATCATGCTTGGCCAAGTATGTTTAGTATAAAATGAAAGTGTGAAAAAGAATCTTGAGAAACAAATTTGACATTGAAAGGATATATTTGTTTATCTTGGTTCAGGACTTAAATTTGCAAATACCAAATCAAGGAAAGGTACAAAGTCTTCATCAGTTTGTCCCTAAGCAACCACTGCTCTTGGATGAATAGATGTCCTTGTTCTGAATGCTGAGATTTAGACGTTCCAGTATATTTTTTAGATGACTGAATGCTTCAGTTAACGTTCTATGTTCTTGGCATGTTGTCACCATTTTAAGACTCAAGAAGTCTTGGGACAAGAGCAGTTCAAATTTATAGTGGTTTCTGAAATAGAACTGAATGTTTTAAAAATAAAAACCTGCACTGTTCCAATGAGTTCCAAAGGTACTTTGCAAAAGAGGAATGTCATTTGTCTTGATCCACTGTCTCCTTGCCAGTAAAACCCATGGGAAAAAAAAAAAAGGTAAATACTGAATGCTATTTATGAACTACTTTGTGGAATATCACATTTCTTAAATGAATTAAAACTTCAGAGAGCTATAGCAATTATCCTAACAAATCTTTAAAATATAATGGTACTGCAGAGAGTAGGAATTTTACCAATGTTCTCTCTTTCTGCTACAGAGCACAAAAATAAGGCTAAATTACACTTTTCATGAACTAAGCTAATTGCTAAATGTTTTAGTGGAATGTACCGGATTACTTTTACAAATCTACTTAATTTAACCTTTGGTCGCATTAGAATTTAAGTGAGAAAAGTGTAATCCCAGTTCATAAAAACAAAAGCAGAGACCAAACCAGTTATTTTCAGTGTGTTGTTTAATTCTTTAATCACTCCATTTGATTGAACAGAAGTTCAAAGGCCAAAATCCCAATCTTTTACTAATGTTAAGAGGCCCCGATTTTACATACAATAGTACATACACTTAACTTTGAAAGCATGAGCAATCCCAAGAACATTCATATTTTCTAAGAATTTTCCAGTTCTTGAAGAGAGTATTTTTAACAAAGAATGTGTGCTTCACCACTGGCCTCAATAAGAAGACATGATTTTACATTCCATGTTTTTCTGGGGATAAAAGGACATTTCTTTCTAGTTATGAACTCTGTAACCTTGACAGACTAAAAAATATAACTAAATATACTACAAAAAGGTTCAAATCTATGTGATTCTAGGAAGAGTGCCAATATAAATTTTAAAGGTATAAATTAAAACTCAGAATACACAGTTGGATGAAAAAAGTTTGGTCTCCTTTGTATGTGAAAGTAGTTGGAAATAAATCCCTTTCTTGGGGGAAAGTAATGCCACTGTATATGATTTTAAATTAAACATTCTTCTTCTGAAGACAGCCTTACTAGATTAACTCATCTTGATGAATTCAAGAATGTATTTAGGAAATAACTTCTTAAACACCAGCACCAATAATGGAAACAGATGTTTCTTGTTCACCATCCTGGATGTTTTTTTAAGGACTGTTTCTGGAACTTTTTTTAAGTGTCAGCATTTTTAGCTCTTTGCTGTCATAACAATTCTTACGAACAAACAGTTGAAAAAGACAGCTAAGATGGATAACAGCAAATTGAGAAACTAGTTTTCCTCTTATTCTGAGCTAGCAATTGCCTCAAGAGCATTAGAATCAAAGAGGAGAATTCTCCAAGACATAGACAAGAAGCTTCATTCCAAGCTTTAGCTCTTTAAAATGTTTTGAATATTTCAGATTTATTTTTCAAAACTTTTATAAGGCACTTTGAGTTTTTTGAAGGTGGCTGCTAAAAGCAAAATACAGTAAGTGAAACTAAATTTTAAGTGAGATGGGGTGAAAGGCAGGGTAAGAGAAACAGGAAAAAGATCACATCTGCTCATTACTGGAAAAGGAACTCCTTATACATCTGTCATAGAGGGTAATATCATAGTTACCAAGTTGGTGTTCATATTCGCTGCAAATATGATAACTTAATGACTTTTCACATAGCCATAATTAATTGGAGACTTTACTGACTCTAACACAAATTTAATATTAAATCCAACATTCATGAATGCACGGTGACTCTTGCTGAAAAAAATTTGTAACCCATCAGTGCTGCCGATAGTTCCTACAGTTGGAATACGTTGCATGGACACCCACCCACAGGTCTAGGCTTCTCCTGAGCTTCTCCCTTTCTAGACAAGAAGATACAGATCTGTGAACACGTGCATGCTGTGAGGCACTAGATCTTTTACAACAAATGTGACAAGATTTTCCTTTTAGATCTGAACATGGACAGATTTGGAGTATGTGACTGCTGTATGACCAGGGGCCATATGGCCCAGCAGCTCACACACACTGGGCATATCTGCATAAATCAACTTGAACAAGAAGGTCAGGCTTCTAACCCAGACTACCAGCTTGCTTGGGCAGTGCTCTCCAGGAGCATAACACAACTGCCTGGCATTCAGAGCACACATGAGTACATTCAGGGTAACAGAAATAGATTTTACACAGCCCAAAGAATGAAAGCACAAAAGTTGTTTCATCTTACCATTTCACCCCTCATGCCCTTTTCACCTCTTGGTCCCTGTAAGAAAGAGCAGCTGTTAATCCGATATGCTTTCTAGCTGCCTAGGACTGAAATAAGCAGATTAATATCCATGAGAATTATACTGCTCACATGAAAAGTCCAGTCTCATCTGTGGAAGTATTTACAGCTCTGGGGGTTAATTTTCCTGTACTACTAGAAAATGAAATTAGTTGAACACATCTTGTAATTCCTATATGTGGAAAACTGTGTTCTTCAGCTTGCAAGTGTGTTTTCTCTCAGTAATTTTAACTGTGTTGCCCGTCGATCAGCTGTGTTCTCCACAATTTCATCCACATTCAATACATCAGTGCTTCACTGTCTTTAGAGAACAAAACTCAATACTCTCCATCACTGAAATCACAAGAAATCCATTCACCACATAATGGTTTTTATGATGTTATTAGTTCTACTCTCATAATCAGATCAGACACTATTTTTCTGTCCCTATTTTTGGCTGGTTTTCCACTTAAATTGTGTCCCCAAGGACAGGAACAATTTTAAAATTCTTTTCTGGAAAAATTTTGCATCTTGATGGCTGCGTTTCATAACACATAGAAGTAACAGTCAACTAAAATGCTTTTTTGATGATAATGGCAAACTTTTGCATTCAATATGAAGCCTATTAAAAGCCTTCATACAAGTGCACACAACTGTAAAGTTTTTCTCCTCAGTGCAATTGAAAAGAATGGAGCAAGACAAAGTACTGATTTTTCCAACAAGTGGAAAGAATTATAAAAGGGACATTCCCTTTCTTTCTATTTTACTTGAAAATATTTGCATTTATTACTTTTATTGTATATTTACTATTTTTTATGATTATTTTGATTTTTAGACATTCTCATTTACTCCAAGTCTACTTGATCAGGCAGAGGAATCTTCATGGTACAAAGAACTTCTAAAACTGCCTTGCATGGTTGGGTGGTCTGGAGACATGAGCCACTGGGCTCTCTTGTAAAACAAAGCTGGCTCTGGTATCATGAGTGCGGCAAGAGATGGAAACAGGGATGAGGGCAGAGCTCCCCCAGTGCAGGGAACCTGGGGTGCACTGAAAGGTGTCAGAGAGGTCACAATGACTTTTGAGTTGTAACAGGGACCTCACCAACCCCTGGAACAGCCCTACAAGGGCTCATGGGCACTCCTAGAGTGTCTAGAGGGGCACTCTGCCCAGTACAGCCCACAAGAAATAAAAAATAAACTATACTGAGTGTGGATACTCTCTAGATATGTCTCAGACCACAGGCTGAGAAAGAATATCCAGGTGGTAATTACTGTCTGCTGTTTTACACCTTGACTTGCCCACTGCCCCTGTACAGATGCCCTCTGCATGCTGTACTTAGGCAGAAGGTCATTGCAATTACTTTTTTGTTACTGGTTTTTGTCATTTTTTTCTTGTTTGTATTACAGATGCTGGAGTCACATAGATTAACTTACCAGCATGGTATAAAAAGGAAGGTCCTTGTTAGCTGCTATTTGCAAACAGAAAAATAAGAAGGTTGCTAGTTGAAAAACAAGATGATTAAACAAAAGGGGTAGTGAAATAAATGAATAATGAAAGAGTGAAGGGAAACTTACAGGTCTGCCAGTTGGGCCTGCTATGCCTTCTTGACCAATAGGGCCAATATATCCCTGTAAACAAGCAAAGAATTTATTAGTTCACCATGTTTCCAAAATAAAGGAAATCCTCATGACATGTCCTGGTTTAAAGTTGCTCAGCACACAGGCTTGTCAAATATCCAAAAGGTCATGGTGATACTTTCTAAATATTGAATATACATTACAACAAAATCAGTAAGGTAAGTATTTTATTAATTTGTAATAGTTGTGCTTGGAAAGCTCCCACACATTCTTTAATGTGAAACCTGATGCACTAAACCCAGTGGAAACTTAAGTGCTCTGATTACAAAAGACCACATAATTATTGAACTGCAACCAATTCTATCTTGAGCTATATTACTGCCCACAAGGACTCTTGTAAGGCTGCCAGTAAGTGCTGCTAAAATGCCACTTTTTAGATCCATTTCACTTAGAGCAAACTGCTCGTGCCCAGTCTTTATCTCATATAGGAATGTTTAGAAAAATAAAGCAGCTATTAGAACAGTCCCCTAAAGCAGCTGCTCTGTATCTGATTAACTGAACAAATTCAGTTCTGTGATGTTCTGAAAGGCAGCAGTGAGAGAACATGTTGTAGTAAGGCCTCCCATGCTTCAATCTTTCACACTTGATGCCACACTGGATGCACAAAATGCTAAAGATGTTTCTACATTTTTTGGCAAGTATCAAAGCAGAATGTCATGAAGAATGAGCTAATGAAGGTTAGGAACATTTTAGATAAAAATAAAATATTCATTAAAAAAAGACTACCTATTGATCAATAATGCCTGAGCACCACCGTGTCTTACTCCAGGCAAAGTTTGATCCCTATTCTTCTTTTGCTGTAAAACATAGTTACACAATCACCAGTTTTGCCAGTAAGAAGAATGTTCAACTCCAGTAGACAAAGAAATAAAAGTCATAAGATTGCACTAAGAAATCCACACTTAGCAGAGCTTGCTTTTTTCTTTCAAGATTAAGGGCCCAGCTCTGTTTCTGTATCTGTAAGTATGATGTAACCAGAGCAGTGTTGCAGTACAAGCAATGGGCATCTAGACTCAGACAGAAAGGTTTGGTTAGAGGCTTCAGGCCTAACCTAAGTGTTAATAAGAAAAAAGATAATTCTCTAAGTTAAAACGTGTGCCACTTGCAAATAATCATCCTAACAATCTTTCATGAAGTGAAGCACTTACAGCTTGGCCTGTTGGACCTTTTGGACCCAGAATTCCAAATAAGCCAATGTCCCCTGCAGGACCCTGAAAATGCAACAGAACAATTCAATCAAACTTGGACATTAGCTACCCACTTGTTTCAAACTCTTATAATCAGTGAAAGTAAGATAATTTCTAAGAGCAGTAACAGTGAAAATACCAGGTGTACTGACTCAGAATGTTTGTCCTTAGACAGGGAGTACACAGTTCTGCCTACCATGTTCCAACAGTTCAGACATATTTTGAACAAATTAGTGTTAAAGCTGATTAATTCTATGCTTTCATAATGTTCTCACTCTGTAAATAGCTTACAATCTAAGAGAAAAGAACAAGCACATACTTTTGGACCTGGGAATCCTTGAAACCCCATTAAACCTTGATCTCCATCTTCTCCCTGTAATAGGAGCAGGCATCCTTACCATTAGTTCATGTTGCTTACTCTCAGACTACTTGTTTTGCATCAACCACTGTGACTACGTACAATCTGTCCTTTCAGTCCACTGTCTCCTGCTGTTCCTTGGTCACCTTGTGATCCTGGAAGGCCTCTTTTGCCTCGCTTTCCTGGATGACCTAGAAGCCCTTTCTCACCCTGTCAGTAAGAAGAAAATATATATTTTATTACAATTATGGAAGTTACAGATGTAAATGACAGGCTTCCTGTCAGAAGCATGGAGCATGTTTTCTCCTTAAGAAATAGACTTACTCCATTCAATTTATTTCCCTCAGGAAAATAATTAAACATATACTAAAATGCAAATGTGACTTGACTGCTCCTTGAGTTGGAACCATAAAAACCATACATGTTGGGTCAATTCTAGCATGATATCTCCCAGTGTAACCAGTAAAGTTCACAGAATGAAACACAGAACAGACAGGCTACAAGTAATTTTGAAAAGTAATCCTCTGAACAAGACAGAGTGTACTTGTTGAACTCCCTGCTGTTAGACTAAAAATCTACATTGATTCAAATGGAAACTAGACAAGTTCCTGCAAGAGAAATCTTTTAAGGACTATCAAATACACAGAAGACATGTCTAGCTCAGGAGGTTACTGAGTTGCAATAAAGGCTGTGAATATACAGGTTTCATACTTTGTGCTTATGCTCTTTCCCAGGTTTTACCTTTATGTCATTTGGCTTGAGTCAGTATGTGCCTTATTAATGCTTATTCTGTATTCTATGTGGCATTTATGGAAATGTGGTAAACACAGCTTAGCTTGTAAATCTTACCCTTCAAATAAGACTTGATGTCTGTTACTCACATGATTAACAGTACTATGGTGGTTCCACAGCCACTAAATGCAGCATGAAGAATAAGCATTATCAGCAAAACTGTACTTAAAGAACCAGACCCCATGTTTGTACCTACCTTTAGTCCAGGTGCTCCCATGGGCCCTGGCATGCCTGGCAATCCCCTGGGACCTCGAGCTCCCGGATAACCTGCTAGACCTGGTAAGCCTGAGTTTCCTTGATTGCCCTTAACAAATTGAAAATAATGGTTTACAAGTAGAACAGCCAAGCATGTTTTCTCATTGTATGCTGAAACAGGCAAGTAAAATTAGTCAAAACCACTTAAAGCTTTCTGTATATATGGACACACAATGATAATACATCAAAATAAATAGAAAGACAATGATCAGCAGGATTACATGGATTTCTGGTAATATTCCAAAAGTAAAAGGCTGAAAATTGTTTGAACTTCACCGTATCCATTTTTCAAGAAGTAACTCCACATGAAACAGAATGAGACTAGCTTCCCAAAGAAATAGTCAAAATTCAGTATGTTTATTTATAAGGATCAGGCATATTGGTGATACTAGTATGTCTGTGGACAGTCTGTTAGGTTTCACATGCAATAACATTATCAGATGAAGAAAGATCAGAACATTTGCTACGAAAATGTATGAGAGCATCAACCTATTAACAAAATCAACTACTTTAAATGAAAAAATATGTTAGTGAGTACATGGAGTTAAGCCACTTTTGACACGTTAAAAAATACAAAATGGAAATTTGCTTCATACAAATGAATATATCTCTGATGTAACTTAATAGAAACATAAGCATATGTAAATCCTCCTTATTTCCTACAACATTCAGTTAAGCACTTGTAGGAATAAAAGGGTTGTATAAAACACAATTTTTGTATTAAATGTGATTTTCTGGGGTTTTGAATATGGTGATGTGGCTTATAGATCAATGGTTTGATAAACTTACATAGGAAAAGTTCTACTCTTTTTATTCATTG
This sequence comes from Trochalopteron elliotii, assembly GCA_024734555.1. Taxonomy (NCBI): domain Eukaryota; kingdom Metazoa; phylum Chordata; class Aves; order Passeriformes; family Leiothrichidae; genus Trochalopteron; species Trochalopteron elliotii. The sequence continues at coordinate 2,817,693 of JANPWX010000080.1, read as the reverse complement.
GGGTAAAAATCAGTTATAAGCCTGCCTTTATTACAAACTTTAATAGGGTAATAGAGCTGTCTTTACAATGATTGCATGAAATTTTCAGTGGAAAGGCAAAAGATGTAAAAATTCTTTGGGGTGATTCTCCTAAATCCAGCTCCAAAGAATTTTAAGAATTTGGAAGAAGTCCATGACCTGAGATGGGAGAGGCTTGAGTAGGGTGCACCTGCCCCCTACGGGTAACTTGTTTAATTTTCTCTTTCTTCAACCAGACTGGAAATGCATACCTGAAACAACGTGCCTTGTCTGGCATCTTGACTAATTCCAAAACCAAATCTAACTTGGCAATCTTTTATAACAATTACTGGTCCATGTGAGTAGAACTATTGAGAAATTCATACTGGAAATTAAAGTGATCAGACTTGCAATGACAAGAACTACTCAAGCTATCTTCTCCCCCTCTCTGAGGGGACTAATGAAAGAGCTGTCTCACTGCTCCCAGAGGCAGCAGGTCACCACCTTTGGCCCACAGCAAAGAACAGTCAGACAAAAAACCCATTTCCAAGAATGCTCTTAGATACCTCACATACCCAATACTCTGTTTCACTGGTTTTGGACAAAGCTTCATAATTATTTAGGTAGAGAGACACAGGTTACAAATACAGAGTCAATAAGGAAAATGTGGGATTATCTCAGACCCTAAGAGGAAATAGTCTCAGGCTCATTTTCAGGAACAGAACTGTGCAGCCTCTCTAAGAAGTGACTTTGATGTAGCTGTAGTTACTACGGTGATATACCAATGAAACTGTTCTTACAGCACACTTCCCTTATGCTAACTTTATATCTTGGCTGGATTATCAGGAGCAAAAGAGAAAGAAAACAACAACAAAAAAAGGCCTAATTTTCAAGATACTCAAGGAACTGAGAATGGTCTCTTCTTTTTAAATACCTTAACCCTGGAAAATCTACAATGCAAAATGACATAGAGGAAATGTGGAAAGCAACTTACCTTAGGGCCAGGCTCCCCTGACAGCCCAGTCTTGCCAGGGTTCCCAGGAATGCCTTCTGGTCCAGGGTACCCAGCTGCTCCTTTCTGCCCTGGTGGCCCTGGTTTTCCCTTAAAAAAAGTTTAAATCAAATATAGCACTGTTGGCTCTCTTCATCTTCACCCTTTCATAATTAGATTTCAGTCACAGTATTCCCATAGCAGCAGACCCAGTGATATGAATGAATAGTCACAGAGGGAGCTCTGAGTTAGCATGTTTGGTTTAGAATTCTGCTGGTTTAACCTTAGACTTGCTCTGTCATGGGATCTGATGAACATCAGCTGAAATCATGGGACTTATCTCTTTGTGTGGCAGGCCTGGAAGATTCCTGAGAGTGTCAATTCTTAAACTGAAGTGAGGAAACCTGATAAAGTCATCTATTTATCCCTGAAAAAAACTTAACCATACACCTTTTCAGCCTTTATTTTACTAAATGCTCAGTACTGAACTTTCACAAATCTATGCTGTTCAAATTTGAACATATAAAAAATACGAATTTATAATATGGCAAGTTTGTGGTAACTGTTGCTATGCTTGCACCAAAATGTCTCATGTCACATCCAAGACAGGAACATTGATTACTTTCCTTAAAATTATTTCCCTTGAGACTGATATACACCTCTTAAAAAGCCTGGAGTTCTGCACTAATCTCTCTAGAAATGCCATTTCTCAGAAATGTAAAATGTTCTAACTACAAGACATTTTTTCTGAAAAGATATAGGTAACACCACCCATATAGAATATAAGAAGCATGCCATCCTAATCTTATTGCTAACTTCTGGTTGCTTCAGTATCTTCATTTGGGATGTGCTTTGAAACTTTCTCAAATTCTAGTTTTACTGTCTTCTCACTTCTCTGTGTCTTGTTTTCCTTCTTTTCCTTTGCCTGCTGAATGATCCCTACAGTCCTCCAGAAGAAAAAGCTGAGTATTTACAAAGGGCACACAGTTCCTTGTCTTCAAATGGCTCCTCCTGCACTCTGCCCAGCAGGTACAAGCTCTGTGCAACAGCTGCATTTCTCCAGTTACTGACAATGTTTTGATGTGAGGTAGTAAAAGTTATTTACAATATGTGCTTGTGTGGCATAATTTATTAGGGCACCAAAATAACCTTGATGCATTTTGTTCTTCGTTATGTTTACAGAACACCTACTGCTTCCTGCTCTGTTTTCTCCCTGAGGGAAAACAGCATGTAAGTCAGCTCCTCTGGAGTAACTCAAAAAAAAAAACATTAAAAATTTCAGCTCAGGGCAAGCAAGAGAAATAAATAAACCTCAAGGCATTTACCACATGTATCCATCATGGACATATGGATCCAAGCTTCTGTAGGCTGCAAAGAACTGATGGGGTCCGAAGTGAACACAAGTACAGTTCTGTGCAATATAAGGTGATAACTTCCAAATGGACTCCAAAAATGATCTAATTAAATAATTTCACAAGTGCTGAGGACCTTGTTGTTAGTTGCACGTCACTTCCATATGCTGAGTACGTGAATATAATTCAGTATCATTTAACAAAGTTTCAAAAATTATAAATATTCAAAAATGACAGGGGGTCCTTTACACTTCCTGGATAATAAGAAGGTTCTTTAGAGTGAACAGAAGACCTTCTGGTACCCCTGGCATGATTCAATTTTGCTTTTATTAGGTAGTATTTTCTTTGTTTTATAATCTGAAGATAGGCTGTAGAATTTTGTTACTTACAGGAATTCCAGCTTTGCCTGCTTGACCTGCTGCTCCTTTCTTCCCTGTGGGTCCCTAGAAGTTACAAATACTTGTGAACTGACAAATGCCTTAAACTCAATCCCCTAAGAAGAGCTGAGGATTGTTCCCCTCTCGTATTCATGTTCACATTGCCTGGCTTTGGACCAAATTATTCACATTTCAGGAGACAACAGAAAGTTTTTCAAGTAAAAGCAAATACATTTTTGGCAGAATTGCGTAATGTTTTTCCCTTTTGTGAATCAGTTTTTAAAATTTTTCCAACGATAAGCATAAAATGTTTTTCGTCGTGAATCTGGTAATTTCTCCTATATTAACCACCCCTCTGTGAGGAAGTACACTTTTATGGCATTTCCTGTACTCTTCAAAAGGAAAGTCATGAAAAGTAGATGATGTAAATGCACTGAATGTCTGTGGAAGAGAATACTAGAAAACAATAGTATGACATATCACAGATGTGAATGCTTGTTTTTATCTAAGATGTACACAAAAGATAAAATTTGCTTAAAACCAGACTTTTTTTTTTCCATCTTGACTGACCTAGAAATTGGTAGTCTTAGAAAACTGAGCAGATAACATTCTTGTAAGTGGTTTAGTGACATAGGAGGTCATGCACCAAGGAAGAAAAGCTCAGAATGGGTCAAAAGCTTCTCAGAGAACTTTGTTATAGGATAGTCTCCACCAAATATAAAGATCTATAGCATTAATTTTATCCATCTAAAAGATGCAACCACTGAGGAAGAGGGACAAGAATAACACCTGTTAGCATAGAACAAGTGGAAAAAATTTTCCAAGATTTTCCAGACGAATTATGTCAAACACACTTCTTAAAGCAAAAGTTATGCTATAACTACCATGCTGCAAAAGGACACAACATGCAACAAAGTGAAAAAGCTTGGGTTATTATAAGTCTAAATGTTTTATAATTATGTAAATATGATAAAACCAACAAAATGTCGTTCTATTGCTCAATTGAATGCCTTTTTTTTGTTAAGAATGTCATAAAAAAGTCCACCAATCAGAACTGGAATGTGCATATTCAAATAACATTTTTTCCATTAAGATTTCTGGATGCATATGAAGTAAACACAGATGATTCACCATTGCAGTTTATGGGATTAGCTTTGCAAGGCTTGCTATAGCAGCACCAGTAATGCCACTGGAGTTAAGATTATATTAATGTTCCCACAACTAACATTTTTGTGGGAATCTTTAAGCTCCTATGGGTGGCTCCACGCTGGATATTGGTTCCACATTTGTAAATGGCAGCATTGATCTGAGGAGCATTTGCAAGACAAAGAAAACATTCTCCAAGAGGTATTGCTGATTTTGTCCTGAGATGTGAGTAGTTTGTCAAAAGCAATATATCCTAGTTCACAGCTAGAGTACATGATGACAATGTCCTCACATGACATTTCCTTTCTGTTGCTCCTCAGTTCTAGTCTACTACAGATTCTTATAGTTACCTACGAAATTTTGCAACTCTAACAGAGTTGCTTTATGGAACTTCTCATATAAAATATCTCATTTAAATTGCAATGGTAATTGGTATTTTAAGAAATCTTTTAGCCTAAAGCTTTTGAAATCTCAAAAGCCAATGACATTCAGTCCACGGATGAACATAAACACTTTTGGCAATTTTCTACACATCACCAAGACAAACTAATATTTCTAAAGAGAAAGATTTGGTCTTTGATGTTCGCCATGACTTGCTCTGTCATTATTGCTCCAGTATTCTGTAGCAAATCCTTTATTCCCAGGTCTCTGAAAACTCAGTGCAGTGCAGTACCAGGAGGCTTCATTTACAGATCAGAAAAGCAAAATCGCAGTTGGCCTCCAGAGCTACTTTGCCACAAGAAACGCCACTTTAGGGGATAACTAAATATCACTCAAATGTTTCCAAAAGAGTCCCTCATAATGCTTGATATCACTCCAAAGTAAAACTACTTACCTATCAAAACCCACATATTTACTAACCAAGATCATTATGCAATATTCCATTTTATAATTTTTTTTTCACTGCTAGTATGAAAAGGAAACCCAAACACTCAGTTTTAGCCTTATGGAACAGTTTTCCAAAGATAGCCAGTGAACAACAAAACCCTACAAATTCCAATTAAGTGCACTTGTGGTTTACTTTTTTCTACTTACTTCTGAACCTCTTTCTCCTTTTGGTCCTTGCTCTCCCAATTCACCTGGCTCTCCCTTTGAAAAGAACATACAATAAATAAATGAAAAGAATCATTTGAATGCAAATGAAAACATATTTTCAACAGTCAATAGCGAAATCTCGCTTGTTTGAAACACTTACTGGAGGCCCTTGTTGTCCAATAGGTCCTCTAAGCCCTGGAAGACCTATATGACCCTGGGAAGGAGAACATACAACACATTGCAATACAGGTAACTCAGGCTGCCATGCTCAGCAAGCTACAGACTTCCCTGTAAAGCCCATCCTGAAAGGCACTGGATGGACCCAGACTCATTGACATGATCTAGATAAAGTATGGTCAGATCTCCAAGACCAAACTCTACAGAGCTTTTATCCTTTACATTCTCTACTTCAAGCTGCAAGTGGGAATTACATATTGTTTAAACATTTCTGCATTTCTGTAAGCATAGATTTGATTCATTCATTTATTACTATGTCAGTCTGTATTACTGTGTAAGTTGGATATTCCATGTCAAGGACTATCTGTCTTGTATTTCAGTGAACTGCATCAGAGATGAGTTACCATCCAATTTTTATGTGTTGAAAGACTTAATATAATTCATGAATAATTTTTAGAATTAGATTTACAGTAAGCAGTGCTTAAATTTCAGAGAAAAATGTTAACTAATACAGTATTACAGAAACATAGAACTGTTTAGGTTAAAAGTGATGTTTTGAGATCATTTATGGAACCCTCTTTCTCCAGCAAGGTCAGCTAGAAATGACTGTCCAGGACCATGTCTAGCCAAGTTTTCTGTATTTCCACAGATAGAGACTCCACAACCTATCTGGGCAGCCTGTTCTGGTGCTCAGTCATCCTGACAGTAAAAAAAGCCATTTCAAAAGGAATTTCATGTGTTTCAGTTTTTGCCCTTTGCCTCCTGTCCTGTAACAGGACACTGCTGAGACAAGTCTGTCTACTTCATCTTAATTTCCTCGCATCAGGTTTTTATACACACTAAGGTCACTGGAGTCTTCTCCAGCTGAGCAGCTGCAGCTCCCATGTCTCCGTAAGGAAGATGCTCCAACATGTTCCAAGAATGCATCAGTGCAGTGAGCGAGCAGCACATGCATCTCTGCACACTTGTGAGGGAAGATGACACTTCTGCTGCATTACTCCACATGTCTGCGTAGCATGCCATGTCCAAATAAAAAGAATAAAACCCAAAAGTTATTACCTTGTAGCCCTCATCACCAGGTTCTCCTCTGTCTCCACGTTCACCACTTTGACCCTAGAGAGCAAACCAAAGAGTAATATGTAACAGCTGAACTGAATATAAAGCTGCAGGGAAATATGAACAGAAAGCTGGGATTTCTCTCATAACAGACTAACTACTGAGAGGGAACTGAGGAACACACACATAAAGGTTAGCTTGGGTAAAAGAATAAACATGATTTTTTTCTAAACAGAATGCACTGCAGTCAGACAGTTGCTGCAGTCTAAAATTTTTTGTAACTGAAGACTAGAAGCTAAAAGATAAATATTACATGGGGCTTAATGAAACAGGACAGAGGATTGACCTCAGTGGAACTTCTCCAGATTTTTGCTTATACATAAATATATATTATGAATTTAAAATCTGAATCTGAATGGATACATGAAGTGACTCTGGTTTCAAGACATGCAAGGGAAACTCTCTTATGGCTTCTGCGAGACAGCCCATTAAAAATTGGATTCTTTTCTGAAATGACTTGCTGTACTCAAAATCTGCTTTAATTTTGAAGTTTGTCCTAATAATTTTGACAAGTTCATATATGCTGCAGAGATACACTCCACATATGAATTCAGTACAAAAATGGTTACAGAATACAGTTCTCTAAATCAGTTGAATTAGTTTGCAGTGACTATGAAATAAGTCAAAACATATTCTTGATTAGTAAAGCAATTAAGTATAACTCAGGGTAAACAGAGGGGGTAAAATTCTTTTCTAAAATGTGCTGATCTAAACACAGACTAATGGCAATAGCGTGGCACAGACTAGAAAAATAGAGGGCACAGATGGTTAAGCAGGAAAGAGCACACAACAGCATTTTCAGAGAGAGATTACTCATTAAAGGACCATCATTCTATATTTTTGTACTGATTCCTGAGACAATGATATAAAACTTCAGAAATAAATGCATTGGCTCTTGTCTTGAGATGCACCAGTATAATTTTTTTGAGAAAGAAAGACCTACTGGTTCACCTATGGGCCCAGGTAGTCCAGGGACTGTATTGTCTTCGCCTGGGTAACCCTAAACCAAAGATAAGTATTAAAAAATGTTAACTTGGAAGTTCAACCTCATCTACCATGCACATAAGTTCAAATGCTAATAAAAAGCAGAGAAGACATTGTATAGATGCTAAAAGTGAATATGATGCTTATGCTTTAATATACTGGATATGGTAACTCCATTTTAACATTCACTTAAATGTTCCAAAGGCATTAAGGACTTGCTAAATATTTGCTTTATTCTCAAAGGCAGCTATAAGAAAAAAAAAAGATTAATTGAACAACATCCACGTAATTGTGCCTTTATTTAATGAAAAAAGGATAAACAGGATATTTGGCAAAGGGAAAAAAAGAAAATTTCTTCCACTATTTTGAGAAATACACTTTATATAAAGAAAAACAAGATTACAGAAGACTCCAACATTAAGTCTGAAGTCTATTAAAATTTAAATATGAAATAACTGCCATCCAAGTTAATAAACAAAAGATTATCTATTCCAGATGATACCTATCAATAGTAATGCAAAGAGAATCACATTTTAAATATGATTAAGGACTTCTACAGTGCATCAAAGTGTTTTTTCAGGAGTGACCAAGCAACCTAAACACCTAGCTCTCAACAAATTAGTTTTCAGTTATTATTTCTTAAATCATATCAAAACCTATTTATAACATCAACCACTAAACACCTATTCAGAGTATTTATTGACAAACTCTCTCTTGCCTGTAGCTCTGTGTCAAGGGCAATGCAAAGTGAATCCATGTACCTGCCTTCTTGGGGTCACACGGGTTTCAGTGAGCATACAAATCTGTTTTCAGGCTTTCAGACTTGAGAGAACAACAGTAAATTTGACACTAAAATAGCAGTACTGAGGCCACATCCTGTCCCTAACATTTATATTAACCACAGACATTTGTCCATCCTAGTTGGACTTCCAGGCAAATCTGTGGGTGTACTCACAGGCTCAGAGTTAAGTAAATATTTAGCTGGTTCTGCACTGATTATTTTTTTCAGCAGTGCTCGCTAAGGGCAGTGGTGCTGTCTGATACAATAGCCTGTGTTCTGTACAATGGGTACCTTGTGTTTTAAAACCTCAAACATTTTAACGGTATGATTTGGGACTCCATCTCTGAATGACCCATTTCCTCACTTTGCATTTCTTTTCATAGTCTTTGACAACACTAACAAATACTGCAAATGGTGGCTTTTGCTGCTTGCTGTGGAAAACAGTGGGTGTGCAGTAACATTTCCTCCCTTTATAATTTCACAAAACAGATCAGTAAAACCCGTGTTCATACCTTTTCTCCTTTGGGGCCTGGGGGCCCTGAGGGCCCTGAAGGACCCTGGTGACCCTAAAGAAGCAAACCAAACACAAATTATTTTAAAACAAATAATTAAAGAAACAATTAATTCCAAAATTTCTTTTAGCTACTTGCTACATTTCTTTTTCTGCTTGCAAATTACTCTGAATCATGTTATGACAACAAAATCAATGGCAGAAAATGGACTGTGTGCAGGAAAATCTCTATGAACATTGGGAAACTACATGTTCTGATAGGGCTTAATGCAGGTGATGAGAGCTGGGCTGGTTCCTGCTTGAAGGTTTGGGTCAGTGACGAGTGTTTGGGTTTGGAAAAGAGACTGGACAGTCTGCTTTGTACAAGGATGACTCAATCCACCTATGACGATTTTCACAGCTATTTTTCAGTGAAAGCCACTATATCTTTATGTCCTTCATTCAACCTTTTTCTGTTACTGAAAAGGAAACTACATGGCCAGACAGTAAGCAGAGGTGGTGGTGTTTGCTGAACTCTCTTTATAATCAATAGCTAGAGTAGTTGTAGAGGAACTTTATTCAGAAGGGGTGAGACATGTTGGATAAACAACAGTTTCAAGTTTGTGGTAAAACCCCCCCTTGTGAGAAAACTCACAAAAACCAGGCATCCTTGCTTAAGGCTAACATTTCTGAATAGGCAAACACACCATATAAACATATGTGAGTATCTGGCTCTCCTGAAAATATTTGTGTAGTCTAGATACAGATCCCTAAGATATTTGAAATTAGAGCACCATAGACTTACTTTGGGATGTATGTGTACCTGAATCTGTAAAAAACCTACCCCATAACCTGGAATTCCTGGCTCTCCTTCAGGTCCCATTCCTCCTAGGTGTCCCTGTTAAATGCAGTAATCAGTGAGAGAGAAAGGAGCTCCTTTGTAAAGTGCTATGACAATGTCTACTTTATAAAGTAAGCACTTGGAAAAGTCTTGAAATATTAACATTTGACACCATGGACAACTTTCTTGTAGGTCCTACTTCATTTATTAAAGAATACTGGGCTTTTCATTCTTCTATGGAAAAAAAGGTCTGTTTTCAGTCCTAATCTTATAATCCTTGTGCATCGTTAACTCAAAAAGATCTGAGCTTTGAGATGTATGGAAGAACTCTCTTTATAAGTGCTAGCATGCCAAGAGAAGCGGGGGGTGGTCATCACCTCAGAAAGCTGACCCCTTCTCTTGAAAATATTGGCCATTAGATAGCAAACTTTGCTTCTGTACTTCATGTGTTCAGGAACACACTGCTGCTGCATTCAGTGCCCACAGGATTGGACTGAGACAGGCACGTTGCCTCTCTAGTGTGGAGCCTGGATGCTTCTGCATGTGTCACACAGTACGGAGCAAGCTTGGGGAGCTTACTATGAAAGGAGCTAGAAGTTAATGGAATAGACTTAATTCAGTTAACTTTGGATCAGATTCTTATTTGATAGGAGTAGTAGTCTTCATCTGAAGTGCTTTATTTCAGCCATTGCTAAGGCTTACTGTATGTGATAGCAAACCCCTTGATTTTTGTTCTTGGAACTGGAAAAGTTTATAAACACCCATAGCAGTGAGGTTATATGTGGAGTGTGGAACATGAGCTCTGCCATCCCACTCCCTTAACTGTCAGATGACCAAAAGCTTGAGATGGCTCATTCCAGATCCATGCCCCAGGTTTCTGTCTGGAAAAGTGAACAACTCTTGTTCTGATGCTGAAAGACCTCTGAGCTCTTAAGTAAGCATGTTTTGTACTAACCACAGGACCTCGAGTTCCTCTTGCACCTTTGGGACCAGTTTTTCCAGGTTGGCCAGAATCACCAGCAGGTCCAGTTTCCCCTGGAGGGCCAAGCTGCCCCTTTTCCCCCTGTTGGCATTATTGTATTAAAAATAATAGCAGATTGACACTAAGTTCCAAAATGCAGTTTATGCTTAATCAAAATGTGTAACAGTGTTATGTAAAAGGTATGACATTTACTGTACATTATTTACTGTAGTTATTAGAATGTCTGAGGCCAAACTCTGCAGTATAAAAAAGGCTCTGCTAAAGCCCTCCTACTATGTTTTTGTTTTCTTTTAGCCAAAGCTTAAAGCAGAAACTGTTCTGAGTTGCAAAAGCACATCCTGATACAAATTTAAATTTCCTAAGGCCTTGAATGTTACTGATTGCAGAATGATGACAATTCTAATTGCTATGGCTAACAAGAATAAAATTGGCTTGAAGCATGACACAAAACAGGGACAGTTTTGGTTCAACGGAATTTTGTAATGTAAATTTGAGCTTCAGATGAAAGGAAGGGAACTGGGGAAGATGAAAAATACTACCTTCTTTCCTAAACGGCCCCTCTGACCTGGATTTCCTGGTGTTCCTTCAGGGCCCTATAGATTTATTAGGGAAAGAAAAAAAATCATTGAGAAAGGCCTGGAAACATGTTTAACTTGTGCTCCAAACTGCATAACTAACTAGGCTTTTATAAAGCAGAGAGCTGGGAGGAAAAATGCCATTAACTGTGTCTGTGAGCAAGTTAGCAGGGCTGTCTCAAGTTATAGCATAAACAAGTGGGCAAGTATCAGGGATTATTTGCCAAATTAGTGGACATGCACTGCAAATAGGGGAGAAAAACCCCCAGTAAAACTTTTCCACACAGAAAATATTACTTTACAGTTTTGTGAAGCTTATTCGTTCCTTTGTAAGCTACTCTTTAAGGAAAATGCAGTATTATTCTCACCTCCAATGAAACACTCAGACAATGGGCTATAAGAAAATGATTTCCAAGTTTAGACTAGGATATTATGATCTGTCTACATCCATAGAAGGAGGTCAAACCAAAAGTGTGATGTGTACACTCTCAGATGTCAGGAAGGACGAGCGGAGAAGGCGGCAGCTCAACAGCTGCCTTTGGAACATGTAGAACAAAAACGTGAAAAAGGCCTCCCTAACCACATCCTCCCAAAAATTGAATTGCTAGACCTGCCTGTCTCACTGAGTCACAGAAGCACTGTTGATGTTGTTTATTGTACACAAGTATAATTACATAAAGTGTAGATATGCCAGGTTTGAGCTGTTTTACAATACTTTCAATGTATGGAACTTTCAATGTTCCCCAAAACTACCAATTCAAAACAGAGAGTCAAAGAAACAAAACTTGTTCTGCAGTGTACTAAGGGGGCCAACAAGCAAAATAACACCTTTTTATTTCCCTGGGAAAGTAGTTCACTGTGAAGAACGCAGGACTAAAGACAGGAGAACGTAACACTGATGCTTAGAGGACAGAATGGACAGTGCTCACAGCCGTGAACAGCTGGTGCTCCAACAAATATTTTGTCAGACCCCACCATCACATAAGAGCTACACAGAAGGCAGCCAGAGGGCTGCAAATGAAAACATGATGATTTTTGGTAAGGGAACCTGGTCTGATTTAAAGATACAATACTTGCTTTGGAAACCTTGCTCCAAAATTAGTTCTCATGAAGAAGTTGCATACAATTTCATGGATGGATTTTAGTTGCTAGAAATGGTGCCAGAATGAATAGGCAAACAATGTTGCCTGATCTAACAATGTTGCCTGTGAATTCTAATGTTTGTCTACCATTTGATCTGTGTATGCTTGCTGCCATATTGTTTGGAGAGATCTGAAGTGAGAGGTTCCAGGCTGTGTGGTACATGTGTCTGGATGACAGGTGGTGAGGAATCACTATTTGCCAAGAGTTCACGTATTTAAGATAGGAAAAGTATTTGTCTCCTCTCTCTACCAATCCTGAACCACGTTGGAAGCTTATCTAAACATGGTCATCTCTAATTACATAGAAAACCAGAAAAATCAAAAATAAGGGAAGAAAGAAAAATTAACTTTGTTTACTGAAAGCAACCAAGCAAGAAGTCCATCTCAACCATAAAACACTTACAGGAATTCCCATTATGCCCGGCTCACCAGGGGGCCCAGCAATTCCTGGTAATCCCATCTCTCCTTTTTCACCACTTTCTCCAACAAGTCCCTGGTCTCCAGGGTCTCCCTAAAACACAGGGGAAAAAAAAAACCAAAAAAAACCCCCGCCCTTAGTCAACCTGCTGCTACAGAATTACCTGTTCAGAAGAAAAGGGAATTCTGGATCTCTGAGTTTGAAAAAAGCACACTAAACCTGATGTGAATCTTGCCAGTCAAATTCAGATCAGGGTCTAAGTTAGGGTAAAGCCCTTTCTATCTCATTCATACACTCCTACAGCCACATTTTGCCTCATCCATCACCAGGTATCTGAGGTTGTACTCTGTGACATCCCCTGCCCAGGCACAGCACTGATCCAATTCAGGGAGCAGAGCATCCTTGGGCTTGCTTTCTCCTGCACTTTAGTCACCACTGACAAAAGTTGTACTCAGGTCAAGCTTGCTTTTCTTTGTCATGCCATTCAACTTTGCAGCCCTTGCAAGGTAGATTTGTACCTGAAAGGTACAGAAAAACCTGTACTTTACAGGATCTCCTGTGTTAAAACCAAGTGCACTCAACTGGGCTCAGCTGATCTGGTGCTGACCTAGGATAAAAAAGGAGATTTGGGTCCTTAGGCTAATAAGAGTACTTTACATCTGCTACAGAAACTTAATGTACCTTTGGGCCATCTTTTCCTTGAACACCATCTTCTCCTGGAGGCCCTGGTTCACCCTTATAGAAAGAAACAGTTGGAAACAAAGTTACTGCCTAAAATTCTTGACTCATACAAGTTTTATACATGTTTATTATCTTCTGGACAACTTTTATGCTGTTGTTACAGTTTATTTATCTTCAGTGTCACAGCCTATGAATATCCAATGCAAGAAAATATAAAAGATGATCAGCATTAGAAAAATGAGGCAATACTATGTCCATATAACCCTGGAGATTTAGACAGTAGAACTGAGATTTTGTTTGGTTTCAGAGTGTATAACATGTAATTACAGTAACCTCAAAAATATACCTATTGTGTCCTGAAACTTCCATGTTTATGTGGGTAACTGCTATATTGGTATGTTTACAGACTTACTGTAGGGCCATTTACCATCAGAAATACTTCAACATTGTAATCACAGAATCACTCAGAGACCATCTAGTTCAACTGCCAGCCCAGCACCACCATAATCATATTCCCAAGTGCCACACCCACATGCCTCTCAAACACTTCAAGTAGCTCCACCACCTCCCACAGCAAATTATTCCAATGCCTCACTCTTTCAGTGAACATTTTACTTCTAATATCCAATCTGAACATCTCCTGGCACAACTTAAGGCCATTCATTCTATCATTTGTTAGCTGGCAGAAAAGACTGACCCCCACCCCACTACAGCCTCCTTTCAGGTAGTGGTAGAGAACAATGAGCCTCCTTTTCTTCAGGTTAAACAACAGCTGCTTTTTCAACTGCTTCTCATAAAATTTGTGCTTCAGTAGCTCTGCTCCCCTTCTCTGGACATGCTCCAGCACCTCAATGTCCTCCTTTGAAATGAGACCCAGAACTGGAGACAAAGCTCAAGATGCAGCTTCACCAGTGCGAAGTACAGGGAAAAATTCACTGCCCTGGTCCTGCTGGCCACACTCTTTCTGACACAGGCCAGGATGCCACTGGCCTTTTTGGCCACCTGGTTGTTCATGTTCAGATGCTGTTGACCAGCACCCCTAAGTTCCTTTCTGCTGAGCAGCTTTCAAGCCACCCTTCCCAAATCAATACTCTTTTTAACTTGCTACAATATTATACTTTGTTTTTCTTTAAAAAAAAGAAGCTGTCAGAAAATAGCTTCTTATTGAATTTTTCTGATAAATCAAAACTTCTCAACCTGCACTTCATTTGTAACATACTTTTCTATTGTGAAAGAAGATTTGCATCCATAGCTTACCCTTAAACCTTGGTCACCTGGTTCACCAGCCTTCCCGGCAGGACCAATGTCTCCCTGGGATATCACAAGGAAAATGATTGGATTTTAAAGAACAATATTCATAATAATGACAGTGTTTACAGCTGATGGAATCATCATGACAGTAACAGTATTTCTTAATGGTCCATCTCCTGTATCACTGTCTGCTTGGTGAATGAATTAGATCTCTCTGATTTGCCTATATGAAAATTTGAAAATTTAAACAGCGTAAGAGAGAATAATTTTAACATTTACCTTTGTGCCTGGTTCCCCCTGCAGACCAGGTTCTCCTTCAGGGCCAGGAAGTCCCTGTATGGTATAAGAGCTACTGTTAAGTGATCACTAGTAATAATTTTGCCACAACTAAATAATACACCCAAAACTGAAGCAGAAGGATGGCATGAGACACTAAGAGAGATGAAGGTCTGAAAAACCAAGACAAAAGAGTTTTTTGTTCTTTCTAGAGCCAAACAGAAAAAAAAGTAGGGTACAGAAGGAGTTCAGGAAATACACTGTAGGTCAGGAACATACTGAAGACTCAGCAGTACCACTAAGCCTGTATCTTTCACCATAAATTACTGCTGAACAAGCATCTATCTTCTGTAAATCTGACTGACAACTTCATCTCTGTTTAGGCTTGGAGCCAAGTAGATACAGCCTTTGGAAAACTACAGCCCTTAATGAGTTAATGGTATCAGACTGCTTTTTTTTTTGTAAAGTTTACATATAAACCTTTTCTTAATTGTCAGTCAGAAGTCTGGATTTCAGGTGACTGAAGAAGAGTGTTTCTTTGAATAAGCCAAATCCCTACTGTTCTAAGTGAGCTCATCCCTCAGGTACTTCATTACAAACATGGCTAATACATTCTGTCACATTTCTCTCCATGAAATATTAAAAACAAAGTAGAAAAACAGAAGCAGAAGTTAGCAAGAAGGCTGTCTACAGCTGCTTTCCTTTATCTACAATTTGAAAGAACATATGATTAATGGTGTTTACTGCCTAACTGCATGATAAGTGGTGCTTCCAAAAAAAAGTTATTTGCTCAATTAAACATTCACCTCCTATGACAAATATCATGACTGTATGCTCAAAGACAGTGCATACAACAGAACAAGCCAAACATTTTAGACATTTTTTGGTAACATCTTTAAGTAAGAGTCTCTCAGTAGCTCATGATATTTAAGTCAGCTGCAGGCAACAAAAAAATTTTATAAACATCTTGTCCAGGCTTAGTCAGTTGTTTGAGTATTTGTAATTGCTTTATAAATGATTAAAATCTCACCTCAAACCCCATTTCTCCAACAGGGCCAGCATCCCCCGGTTGTCCTCTTGGACCCTGGCATTAAACAAAATTTTGGATGCATCATTCAATTAACATTAAATTACCCTGAGAGTGTTCAACTGGTCTCTTCACAACTCTTCCAACTGGAATAAAGAAATGTATTTCATTGTCCTTCCTCCTGAATCCAGCAGCGTATCCAAGTCCCATGATGGCAATATAGTACCAACCTTGACACACTGAAATAACAGATCTCAAATAATAGCACAGATGTCTTTTCTTTGAGACCAAAAATAAATTATTATCTGAACTAAGCTCTTCTCTTGACAAGCTGAGACTTTGTTTAATTAAGGTTTGTTAGACTGTCTGGTTTGCTTTGTGGAAAAGCCTACAGTCTGGTATGGAATTAACTGAAAACAACTACTTCACCATGGATTTAGCAGCATTTGTACAGAACATTCACTGAGGCGTAGTAGACTAAAGGCTGGAGGCTTCTTAGTAATATTAAAAACTATACCATATGCACTTTATTATAAGCCCTACATGTAAGTAGTAAATTTACTGCAGGAACGCCCAGGGATCGTTCCCCAAAGTGGCACATTCAAATCCCCTGCACATGTAAGATCCAGGCTCACAGAGCAGGATTTGTGTGCTGGGGAGCAGAAGTTGCCTGTAACAGCTTATGGCTGATTCTATGGCCACTGCGACTGTACATCAAGACAAATCAACCCTCTGCATAAAACCAATCTTTGAACTTCAAGAAAGTTCCTATCTATTTACCCCTTTGGGACTCATCTGCATCTAAGCACATTTTAAATTCAAAACATTTTCTTGATCTAAAATTCTCATGTAAAAGATAGATGCCACTTCTATTTATGACAGAAGCCTTTTAAACAAATACGTACTCTATTTGGTTTCACTTCCTCTTACAGACTATGCATATGGTTTTGCTCCTCCTGATGACCTTGCAATAACCATGTGAATATCCTCTTCCCTTGTAACAACAATGTGAATTTCATATCTGACAGAATGCAGATGCATATATGTTACCTTTAATCTTCATTTAAATATGATCAACTAAAACTGCAGTTACTTCCCTTTGAGAATTACTTCGTCCTAAATTAAATTCATTGATTTTCATTTGCACCAACTCCATTAAATTCCACTAGGCAAGTGTCACAAAGCTTCAGTTTGCTTCACAAGTCAACTATTTCTTCATATTACCATGGAGATAAGGCTGCTGGATAGGTAATGTATCTTTCTCCCGAGACTTTTAGAAGCCAAAAATTTATAGTGGTATGGGGACTTCTTTTAGCCATTAACATCAGGTAACTTGCAAAGGATTTTAATGAAATGTCTGACAAGTAGATAAGGTTTGAGTGTCATTTAGATCAACCCCGTTAATACAAATAGTTCTAATTGCTTATATTTCTTTGCTGCTCCAGCAACAATTAGGGTTTTTCTGCTCTGTGTAGAACTAGTGACAGGGCCAGAAAAACCTTAGCAGCTGGCTTTCACACAGTGACCAGCTGACAGAGGATGAAATCAAGCTGTTTGGATAAGCGGCTAAAAAAAAAGAGCCACGCGTTTTATTGCGCAACATCTTCTGTCATTTTATCACTTCTTTCTAGCTCCAAAGAAGAGCTAGAAAGACCATTTTCGGAAGACATTTTATTCTTTCAGCACTTGATAGAAAAGCTATCCTGTTCACAGGATAAGCTTTTCTTCTGAGAGTGAATATGTAGTTTCTATGACGATGAGCACAACAAATGTAGGCCGCTCAAGCACAGACAACTTAGATTAGGTAAGGTAGACAGGCATGCTATTGATATGAAAATTCAGACTTGGCCAGAAAATAGCAGGAATTTGACATAAAAACCTTTCACTGTAAGGCTCTCAGATGTTGCAACATGAAGATAAGATATAATAAATGAAAGAGATTAAGTAACAGGAATCCAGTGATAACTATTGGAAAACCACATTTTCTGTGAAGTATTTTGCCATTCCTACAGGTTGGCAGCTTAAATTAAGTATGCAATTCTGTCCTAAAGAAAATTTGTTGGTGTTTTTCTAGCCCTCAAAATGTGCAATTACTTTCTGTAAGCATGTCAGTCAATGGTTAGTAGAACTATTATAAAAAATACTAAATACTAATACTAAAAATATATAGTTTTTATCAACACTTCGCTTTAGAGATTTAAATTAATTATGTACAATTTACTGTGCAAAATTACTTTCCAGAAGCAATGAAAACACACAATTTTTGACAACTATTAGATTTCTGCATCAGAAAATGGGAACCTTCTCCTAAATCCCAGTAAGATTGCATGCATTCTTTCACTTTATTTACATAACCTGATTTACCCCCAGAGATGGTGCTGCAATACTATTCCTGTCACAGCTATATCTTGTAGTATATTGCACACATTTGCTGCAGATTCTGTGTGATCTTCTGTAACATTATTAGTCACATGAATGTGAGCGTGGGTTTGACATAGTAACAAAAATCCATCCAGCAGAGGAATGTCTGAGGTTTAGCACAGCAGTTTCTTCTTGAAAATTTAACCTGCCAAATAGATGTGGTCCCTGTGTTCCTGAACAACAATCCTAATATTAGCTTAAAAAAAAATCACTGAAGTATTGGCACATATATTTACATAATACATAACATAGGTATCTACCTCAATGTGGTATAAAGCCACATTATATTGTAGTCTATGTTCTGTAGTGCTCTATTATGTTGTGCATCCCTTACTACAGAGCTTCCCAACAAGATTAACAGGCCTCCTCATGAACAAGTTACACTAAGCAAGGGAGGCAGACTCTAGCTCTGCAGTTTTGGAACAATCATCCCACAATTCCTACCTAACCACAGTTGGCAATACTGAACCTTAGCAAAATGGAGCTTGAGTTGTCAGGGAGCTTGTACAATACATGGAAAAACTTTGAAGCAGGCATAAGGATCAACTTACTGGCTCTCCCATTGGTCCCCTGTCTCCTGTGGTTCCTGGAGGCCCAAGCAAGCCCTGGAAAATTAAAATAAAATAAAAAAATCATTGGAAAGAAGCTCCTTCATATTCTGAGAATACCACTTCCTCTCTTCTTTTTGACCACACAACAACTAACACAGAAGTAAAACACCCGAGAAATATGCGCGGCCTTTTTTTCCTGGTTGACATGCACTGACATATCACCAGCTTCTGCAGCAGGTGAGGGAGTCCTGAATAAATCCTCCCTTACTTTGTTTTACATACAAATGAATCTTCGCTGAACCACCATTTACCAGTTCCTTGTAATTCTCCTAAGAACCATGTGCTGCTTGTATGTCCAAACTGTCCTACAAGCTGTATTTTAGATAATCAGTAAGGTACACAGCACACTTTTCTCTGCTCAACCTCTCTCATAGCATTTCTATCTCACACTATCTTCTAGAAACTGTAGCTGTTGGAGTAATAGATCAGTATCCTGTACTTTGCAATAAATGTACTATTACACATCCTTTCAGCCCAATGAGGTTTTGCTTCATTCATTTCTGTGTGTATAAATACATCTAAAAGTTCTAGTGAATGAAGAGGAAATGAAAACCCCATGTGTCAAAGGTGAGAGGCAACAAGCTCCCAAATCTGAGCAGTAAAGGCAAGAGAAGTATGGTGACAACCTACATTTTAAGTTTCAACTGCAGAACAAAATCACGAGTTGTTACTGCTTTGTTTTGGTTTTTCTGCTTCCCTCTTTGTTGAAAATCCAGTACAATTTGGACTGACTGATAATCTGCTTTGTAAAAAAGCCTCAAAAAGAATACATTAGATTTCCATTCAAAGAAACACTAAAAGAAGGAATTTTCTCCAATACATTATATACATTTAACCCACTTCTACATTTATTCCTACACTGATAACACACACCTACCCCAAAATCTATCAAAGAATTATGGTTTTATGTCAGTAAGATTTTCATCCTTTAAACTGCACTTCTGTCCCTGGTTCTTTGTATGAATAAGTGCAAACTATCAGTTTTCCAGCAGCTCTGAAATAGATAAACTTCCTCATACCCAAGTATCAAACAAAGTATGAGATTTTCTGGAAGTTTTTTGGTAGAAGTACTAGTAAATTTCATACTCACAAGAGCACCCTGATCTCCTCTTTCTCCTGGATTTCCAGCTTTACCCTGGTTAAAGAGAAATATCAAAAGACAATACTGGCTTCAAGTAATTTCCAAACACAGATCAGAAATCAGAGTTACTGTGTTAAAGCTTACTACAAAGACTGGCCCCAATACTTACAATGAGCCCAGGAACTCCTTTCTTTCCTGGATCACCTCTTTCTCCCTGATAAATAACAAACAATGTGTAAATTCTACATACATTTGCTTGATAAACTGCATCCAGTTACTGTGAGTTTAAATGCTGGGTGACTACAGAAAGTGCAGATTCAGGCTTAGATGTGCTCAAAGTACCTGGAGAAGGCAGAGATTTGGAAATCTCTTGGATTAAATGGAACTCTCTGGCTTCTGCCATGATGGGCTGGGGTTTTTTTTTTGCTTGTTTTCTTTTATCTGTTATGGTCTACCTCAGTGTTTTATATAGTACTGAGCAATGAAAACACTCACCTTAATACCTTCTGTTCCCAGTTCTCCTGGTGGACCATCGAGACCTCTTGGCCCCTGAACATTGAACAAGTGATTTGGAATACTAATTATGAATTAGTTTTGGTTGTCATTTAGGAGATGTTACATAAGCTTTAGTAGAGAGGAAACATTTTGTTAGCATGAAAACCAGTTTACATTGTGTGTCAAGTGTGAAATAAAGCTTCAAAGAATAAAATAAAATTCTGGTTTGTTGAATTATGAATTTCAGAAGAAAGATTTTTTGAAAAGTATGTAAACAAAACATTCAGTGTCTCTGTTGGAGCCAGATAGCAGCTGATACTTTCTGCTCTTTTTTTCATCCACCTTGTACTCATGCACCAGACATGTACTTAGAGAGATTAGACCATCACTGTATATACAGAGTGCTTGCTTTTGAGCTCATTATAAGATCCATATGCAAAAATTAATCTTGCTAGTAAGACTGTAAAAAAGCAAATAAAGTTCTTCCACTAGTAAACCAGTTTGAGGCAAGATTAGAAGCAATTTATAACGGTGAACTACTGTGCTCTATTGTTAGACTAAAATGTTTTTGTAAATTGATTTTTATAAGAAATACATGAACAAAGATAACCTGTAACATTACTGTAGCATAATATAGCAAATATGTATTGCCAAAATATTCAGAGCTTTTTTATTTAAGATTGGAAATCTAAATCCATTAGTTTACAAGCAAATGAAAAATCTTTAAATAGGACATGAGCAAAATGGAAAAGAATATTTTATCCATGCAGATTTAGGAGATTATTTCCATAATTCTAAAAACCATGACTGTTTAGGTATGGAATATTAAATCAAAACCAGTTAAGAACAACTCAAAACTAATGACCACTTCAAAGGAAGAGCTAGATAAGTATCAAGACAGGCTCTTTACAGCAGTATGCCTTGGGAGGATGAGACATAACAGCTTTCCTGGTGGCATCTGGGCTGGGCTGGCATCAGAGGGAGTTAGTACACCATCATGGCAATGCCTAGAGGAAAATAATCTCCAGTTCTATGGTGAATTTCTGGGCTGTAGAGAATCTTACATTTTGGGTCATGATTTATAGTGAAGGGCATCCAATCATGACTGATTTTCAGTCGTAAGACTGTTCTAAATGATAATTATAGAGGCTTGTAAAATGACTTTGTTGGAAGCATATCTGAGTTAATTTAGTTTACTTTCCCTGCAAAAATATCTGTGACTTCCATATCTCTCTTGACTATTTTGAGAAAAAACACACCAGAATTTTTTCTCTCTGACTTGGACTTACTGATCCATATCAAAACCTCTCTTGGAACACGTGGTGAGTGCCCATCCACTTTTCTCTGGAGCAAAAGTGAAAATGGCTGACTGGTAACTGAGGAACAGTGTGTATCCAGAATCATTTAGGCTTTTCTCCTGAAATGAAAACCTCTCAGGAACAGGCCTTTCCTGTGAGCTGATCTATAACTATATATTCTGGCAAAGCCAGAAATATCCCATGGGAACTCATGGGAATTTCAGCACTGCTACTTGTGGCCAGCACAAAGGAAGACAGAAACCATAGGAAAAGGAAAAAGGGCAGGCAGGGAGAGCTGTATAAAATGCTCTGCAGTTTGGGACACAGCTTTTGTGAGGCAATCCTTGGGCTAGTCTGGCCATCTTTTTTGTTTTGGTGTAAGCCAGGACTGAGCAATTACAGGCATTTTTTTGAGCTAGAGAGGAAAAGAAGCTACAGAAGACAATGCTGAGCTGCCACGTGGCACTCAATGCGAAAGGTCCCAAACCAAACAATACTGAAGTCTGGAGAAAAATCTGTGACTTCAGTGCATTCAGAGATTAGAAGCAAAATATTAGTGATGTTTTCAAAGGTGAAGTAGGCTTTTATAAAAACATTTATATTGGGACTCATGTTAAGATTATGTAATCGGGGAACTCAATTGTTGAATTACTATACAGCATAATTCAAAAGAAAGCTTAACATCTTGATCAAATTAATTTCAGGTTACTGCTCTTCACTTTTTTCTCTAACTGCTCTCTGTAACACACACAAAATCAGTTGTGATGAAAATTCAAGGCAGATTTAGCAGGTTTATTGTCCCCTGATCTGAAATGTCTCAAAGAACAGGAGGAGAAGGGACAAGAAGAAAATGAGATGGAGTAAGGACAGGTCATTCAGCTGTGAGGGTAGAAGGGACAGAAGCTCAAGGAAGACCTGTGGAGGAACCACCTGTGGCAACACAAAGAAGGGGGAAATTGAGAGCGTAAAGTTAAGCAATTGCAGGATAGTTTTAGATTCTCAGACTTTTTAGATATGTGACCTGTCATTTCTCTTTGTGCATTCTCCACAGGGCTGACCAGAGGATAAAATCTCAAGATGAAATATTCAAGGAAGAAAAAGGACATGTTTTCATTTTACAGATTTGTGTAATAAGGAAATGTCTTTCTAGGTTTTATCTTCTGTCATAAAGAATTACCAGATAAATTCTTTCAACACTTCTGACATAACTTTAATCATAAAGCAGATCATAGCTTGCAGTTTGAGAAACAGGCCTGTCAGGAGACTGCACAAGATTCTTAGTCCAGGTTATTCACATAACACCTAAAACCTTTCTGGCATTCACACAGATCTCCATTTCAATGGAGTTCACCTTGGCAGTGCATGACAGCTGATCTGATCACTAATAGTTAAGTGAAAAAGCCTACCATTTAAAACACCAACTTTCTACTATATAACTTTGAACTGAAAACAACGTAACAGAAAGCAACATGATCCTCTGGGCCATGCCTTCCTTTAACCAGCCACAGAACAAAGGGCAGGAATCCAAGGGAAAGGCAATTTAATATCCTGACAAAAGCACACGCTAACATTCCTATAAATAGTATGGTGTGACTCCTTATTGGCACAGATGAACTGGATTGTACAATTTCTTACTATAGCTAGTACAGAATGAGAGATAAACTTGATTTGCTGTTATTTAAATTAGGTTGCAACAGAGCTGGGGAGTGAGGCTGCCAAACGATTGCTACTACTTTGGCATAGGTTCAGCTCTGTTTCTAAAATGGAACATTTTTCATTGAAAACTCTAGGATGATTATCTGAGAAAAAGTTCATCTAAGAAGGTAAAAAGCACAAATTAAGTATTTTTATTCTTTCTCATCCTGTCTCCCAAATACCAGAAGAGCAGAAATGACACAAACACAATATATAGCTACTTCTCTTTTTTGGTGGCTGACATGGAAGAATATTAGAAAATGTCATCAATTTAATCTCACTTCCTTCAAACAATTAAGAGACATAGACACATTCAGCTATCCATGTACCACCAAGCACACTGGGTGCTTGTTTCACAAGTGCACACAATTTGCTAAGTTCCACATTCCCTGCTGTGAGAAGTATGAAAGATATCACTCATTAAAACTAAGCACAGATGCCCGCAGGTAACTGAGGTTCTTCATGCCAGTACAGATGGCACTACACCAGGGACAACCCTACTGGCTTCTAGAGACATGAGTTGCTGCTGCCTGAACCCAAAATTTACAGCACTTCACTGTATCATTTATCTGCATTTTCAAGTCTAAATTTCATGATCTGCATTCCAGGAAAGTAAGAGCAGAAAAATTAATTCTTTTGAGCAAACACCAGATGCCAATCTGAAGAATACTAAATGCTAAGAATTTTAGCAGCTGTTGGGAATTTTGCTTAGGTCTCACGTAGGAAATTAATCTAATGATACAGGATCTCCTCTTGAACTAGAAGCTACAGTTGTATTAGTCCAAGATTATGGTATGAACTGAAAGCAGAACCAGTCTCTGACACTGTGGTTTACTTTCCACGTTCGCAAACAAAGACAACGAAAGTTGATCATGCCACAATGACTTCATGGCTGCTTACACTGCCAGGCTTCCAGACTAATGTATTTCTTCCTTTGGTCATGGAAAGAAATTCTTTCTCCTACATATTGATACTCTCACCCTCAGTGTTATTCTGCCATTGAAGTATCTACAAAATGGTGCTCTCCCTCTGTGTTTTCATGAGATTAACACTAAAAAATAAAGTGTAATAAACCTTCCACATGATTCTAGCCAAGTTCATCAAGTCACAAGCATGAGCAGTGGAAGCTCTGTGCTAGTGCTGTGCTCAGTGGCATATTCCTTGAAATTTCCCAAGAGTGAGTTACTCCATAGACTTCTAGACAGCCTGCCTTCAGCTGGCCAGAACTCCTGGGTGTACTGGAGAGTGAACAGCTGGATACTCTCAGACAAAAGTAAGCTGCTGGGTAATCTTGGATTCAAAACCATTGCTGAAAGGTCCAGAATTTATGAAGTGAAGGAATTCTATTCTGTGACAGTGCACAAGTAGAGGGTCAGTGCTTCTAAGACTTCCCACAGATTCCAGCTGTGAAGACAGGATACGTTCTTGTTTCCATACAAAATGAAGGGAAATTTCCATATGCTTCCATTTAACTTCTGTATCTGACTGTGGTATGCATTTTCTGAGGCCTTCCACAAGAGCTCAGGGTTCTGACACTTCTCTTTCTGATGACAAACCCCAGGTTTCAGGGCACCTCAGATATTTTCCTTATGTGAGATTCTACTTCTGGTCTGATATTTTGATCTTGAGAGCAGATAAAATTCTCGGTGGCTTCAGTGGGAGTTTGTTCTCAGAGCCTAAGGACCTGGGTCTGTTCTGAGACCCTCTTTCATGAGACATTCCCTGTCATGTTGGGTAGAGGCAAAGGCATAAACCACAATTCCAAAATGGAACTTACTCAGAGCTTGGGCATATTTGGGATTTATTTTGAGCGATCTTTAATTATAAGCACTGCACTCCATGATGTGCTGCCAAAATCACAGAGACATATTTATCAGGAATAAATGGAGCTGTAGACACAGCCCAGCCACTGGCATGAGCTGTAGAAGTCTCTTAGGATATCTTGGATATACTGTCAAATTGGTAGACAAGGTGAGAGACACTTCACTAACATGGGCTTTGGATTACTGTTTTGTATACAGTGAAAAAAATGGTTTCCATTTCCCTGATAAAAGTGAAATGGAAATGACAATCTAACAAGTGGAGGTTCAAGATTCTAGCAAACAGTATCTTCTGATTACACTTCCTCCTCCCTCAAAACTGTGTTTGAGAGACTTTGATTGTATTTCAAAAGAACTAAATGCAGGTAAAGAAAATAGTCCTTAAAACACTGAAATAGTCCAGTGGTAGTTATAAATGACAACTTTTGTATGTTTATGTGTACAGAAAACAGTCAAGTGGTCATCTTGGTTCTAGTTTTGCTCTCAGCTGAAACCAATGGCAAAGTCCATTTCACTGTGAGGAGAAATAAAGATTCATATTGTTTCCTACATGGAAAGATAAGTATAATCTACCTGATTTCAATACAAACAAATTGAGTCCAGAGGACAAAGGGAGCAGCTGCAAATAGGTTATATTTCAGATTCCTATTTGCAACACACTACTCTCTGCTCTAAGTAACACAAAGGAGCAACAGAACTTACTCTTCTTCCCTTAGGTCCCTGTGGCCCTGATGGTCCTCGTGCCCCCGAAGGTCCCTGCATGTCAAACAAACTTATTATTCATTGTCTTCTAAACACAGATTCCTGAAAATTGTAAGGCTTACGCACCTTAAGCAACAAACAATGCAAGAAATGCAACCCAATCACTTTCCCTCATGGTTCAAATTCAATTAATCATTTTTGTACAATTTATGTAGAAAAATCTAATTAACAGACTTTATGTAACATTATTTTTACAAAACACTGATGTGACTGTTGGATAAATTATTTCTGTCTATTATCCCAAAATTTTTAAAAGATACTTGTATTTCAGCAACATTATGTTAAAAAGCATGAATAGTTTCTAATAAAAAGTTCGATTTTTATCTGTATTGAAGACCCATAGTAGACAAATTATAACAATTATACACAGCAGATTAGAATATAATTTATTTTTTATTAACAATGAAGCTAAACACATAATGACTATATTTAAACTATATTAGGCAGCAATGAATTAAAAAAATATTATGCAATTATTAACCATCCTTGCAAAATTCTATTTCCCTACTTGTCTCAACTGACTGATTTTTAAATGGATGAGTAAATCATATAATTACTTTTCCTGTCTCTCAGAGATCAGTGAACAGATTCTGTCTGGATGGGTACATTTTCATGACAGTTTTATAGATTGCAGTACAAACTAGAAACTATTCTTAGCTTTAGCAAAGCAAAAAGACAATTTGAAAATAGCTCATTTTATGTCAAACCAAAGCACCCCCCTATACCTACAGGTAATCCTTCTGGCCCCAGAGGTCCAGGGCCTCCTGTGGGTCCTGGATAGCCCTAGAATTAAAATAGACATAGAAAAGACAGAATATTTTAATCTACATTATTATTATAGCAATAGTAATAAATCCAGTTACTTACCTGAATAACTGGTGATAAGTTAATAAAATATTTAATTTTGCAAAATTTGTTCCCACAATTTTGTTTAAAAACTAAATGCTTAATTGGATATATATCCTAGTAACATTAAAACAGCCTAGGAAGCTTTCCCACACACAGGCACTAGCTGGGAGAAATGCACTGAAACTAAAGATGCTGAGTTCTAAATGAATTTCAAACTCCTCTTGAGAAGGCTGTGACAGTGGGAGCAGAAAGTGGACACTGGTGTGGGCAGACCTGGCCAAGACCAAATGCCAAGAATGACTCTTGTCTGACGACTACAATGACTTACTGCAGGGAAAGGTTCTTTCTGCTATGACTTAAGTGGATTTACCTATGGCAATAAGTATTAATAACAGTCCAAGAAAAGTAGTTAATAAGACTGGATACTGTATTAATAAATCCTAGTTTATTAATCTCCCTAATAAGATTTTTTTCATGGATCAAAAGGAGCTGGTTGAAGGTGAATCTAGAGTAGAAGGATTTAATGAAGGACAGAAAGTTTCAAGAATCATTGGCTCTGCATGGATCATTTAGCTGGTCTGCAGTCTCAGGGTACTTGGTCTGTTTCTTGCTAATGGATGCCCAAAGAGTAATTACTGCAAATACATAATGTCCTTGTCCATGGTGAGAACATCACCCACTGCACCGTGCTCGGGCCCACACCTGCAGTTTCTGTATAATGCCATGGAGATTTCAGCCCTGCCAACCACAGCAGTGTCAGAGGGAGCAGGATGCAGCACCTACAACATTACACAAACTCTGTCACCTCCTTGCAGTTAAACCCCTGCAGTGCTCTCTATACACTCTGGAGCTTTCACAGTACTCACAAGCAAACACACAACCAAGCCTTAGGCATATTTTCCAGAGAACTTCAACAAGAGCATGGCCATGGGCACATGTGTACAGCCTTTCACTTCTGTATCCCAACACACTTCCATGGCATGGCCTCTGGGCTGCATGAAGTGCTGGGTCCTGCTTTAGATGAGTGGTGTTGTCAGGAAGCCAGTCCTCCCAGAAGGGTGGCACCCAGGAGCTGTCTGGGAGGTGCTGGGCAGTAGAATTAGAGGTGATGCTAGTTACTAGTCTATCTACTAGAATAACCTGGGTTACACCCCAGTTTACACAGGAAATGGTTATTTTACTTTCCCTCCGTTTCATTTGTTAAGGCTGCTTAGAGCCATTTCTCAAAAATGCAGCTGCTCTGCTGTTTCATTCAGC
Source organism: Trochalopteron elliotii (assembly GCA_024734555.1). Classification (NCBI taxonomy): domain Eukaryota; kingdom Metazoa; phylum Chordata; class Aves; order Passeriformes; family Leiothrichidae; genus Trochalopteron; species Trochalopteron elliotii. The sequence goes on along the minus strand of JANPWX010000080.1, from coordinate 2,789,765 downwards.
AGATCCGTTTCATTCAGCTACAGAGGAGATAAAGCTATAAAATGAAACTTTGTAGGAACTATGCATCATAAATACTACTCTCCCATAAGGTCTGCACAGCCACAAGGGTGAGAACTTATTACTGTTTCGAAGACTAAAATGCCTTTATCAGGAACATAATTGTGGGTTCTACATTACTTGTAACTTACCATGACACCTTTTTCTCCAGGAGGACCTACAGGCCCTGGATTGCCTCGCTCTCCCTTTAACAACAAAAAAAAGAAGAAAAAGAAAGGAACATTGAATATTCTTCCCCTTTTCCCATGTCCACTAAGCATACCTGGCAGTGCATCACACTATTGGTTGAGAGACTGCCCTTCAGAAACAGTGGAGAGACCTTTTTTAATTTTCTTTTTTTAATTTCTGCATTCCTTCCTCCTACAAGCCTATCCATCTTTTGAAAAAAATGATAAAACTGAGTTTCTCTGTCTTGTCTTTTCCAGAACAGTGAACAAGAGGCTTGACTACATCAGTGTCTGAGAACTTCTGCTAGATCTGTTTTCTCTCTGTTGGGTGCTTCATATTTATAGTATTTTCCTTAATCCACAGAATTCAGGACAGGAAAGAAAAAAGAATTTTTTTTCTCTCTTCGTCTTCTCTTCATTATGTGTTAATGGAGCACAGATCTACAAGGAAGGTCAGCCCTTCAACAGCTGCTGAAGCAACTTGAATAGGGAAAGCAGCAAGGGTCTCTTTCTGTTCTTCCATACCTTTTCACCTTCTATTCATGTCACATCCAGCCCAAATATCAACCTAGCTGTAGATGATCCTCAGAAGATTACACTTTTATTACAAATAGTGCACACGACATAGTAATAACACTGTATTTTATATTGCATCCTGTAATTATGCTGGAAATACGTTTGTCATTTAAATCCACATAGCATGTTTACCTTGCACTACTTAATCCACAAGCGAGGAAGACAAATTCTACAGAAACAGCCTAGCAGTGACAATTATTGCACCATGAAGAAGCTTCCTTCCATTTGCTGATGATAAATTCATTAGTCTTTTACTGCCTTTCCTCTCCTAGCTAAACTAGCAGCTGTATCACAAAGTAATCTTTGTTGGGCCAAGTGTAATTATGAAGAACAAGAATCCTTTGACATGAAATTCTAAGATGATATTATGACTAAAACCATATGAGATTTGTCTAAATCTAAAGCAGGGCTTTCCACTGATGTATTTCCTTTCACTGATTATATAAATTATTAACAGATTTTAATGGGATTCCTAATAGTAGATTAAGACTTTCTCAATAAAATATCTAAATAGCAGACAGCAGTCTAGGTGAAATAATTCAGCCCTGCAGGAAAGAAATACAAATGGTGCTGCATCATTCTGACAAACAATTATGTTTTTATCATAACTGAAGCTGACATGCAGTCCAGTAATAGGTACCTGTTTTTCAGTTTTAAAATACTTCACCTAAATAAAACCACATCAAATACACTTAAGCTATTTATACTGTTCTAGTCATGCTGAGTCTGCCAAACTTTCACAAACACAACTGTTACTGCACAGCAGACAAAACTCAGTCTTGTCTTTTTTATTCAGTTAATGTATACAGCCAAGTTTTCCCTTTCTACTTTTGTCTTCATTATGTAGTAGTACAAAACCAGTGAATCCTGTACAAAACAAGTCTAATTCATACCAGTTTCTCTGAAACAATAGCAGTATAGTAAAGGGATATAAGTAAGGCATCAAATCTATCAACTCTAAATTAACTGTGAAGTAAAATCAAGGATATCAGACACATACCTCAAATAAGAACATTTGGATTACCAGTTATGACATTATCATGCCCTGAAATAGCTACAGGAATATTAGCACTGACAGTGGTCAGTAAATGATCTCTCACCAGTACTTTATCACTCAGCAGTTTTCAAAGCTGCAGAGTAGTCAGATACATTATTATACCTTTTCACCAAGGCTTCCAGATGGCCCAGCTTCTCCAGGTAAGCCAGCTGATCCCTGTGTAAAAAGAAAGCAGACTGTTACTTGCATGATGTCTACACTAGTTCATGGTCAGCAGCTCTCCAGCAACAGAGCAGGGCCCATTTCTTCATCACAGAGGAGCCCATGCCTGTCTAAGTGCACCTGTGGGAAAGTGAGGGCTGCATGAGTTAACCTGGCTCAGTCCAGGCAGAAGGACCCCTGCATCTCAGCAAACCAACTGCAAATAGCTACTGCCAGAAGGGAAATTGCATTAATTTCAACACAATACTACTTTACCAACTCAGATCTGTCACTGAGCTCAATCTTGCACTGCTAAAAGCTTTACAAACATACAAATAAAGATGATAATTGCTCTGCTAGTGTTTCAGTTTGACCACAAATTTCAAAGGGAATAAATTCAGTGGAACAACATAAAATGCAGTCAAAACAAAAATTATATTGGCTCAGGTGTTGTCAGAATTTCCCCTTCAAGAGTAGTAGCCCCAAATGCCTTTGAAGTCAGAGGATCAGAGCCTTTCAGGCATTTAAAAATGAAATAATTCTCTCCTGAGGCTCTCTCACAAATTTCCACTGGATAGAACAAGTATGACCATATGGGATGGGAAACATGAGAGGAACTACTTTTAAAAACCTTATTCCCAGTGCTTACAATACCTACTTTAATATGAAACCTAAAAGAAAAAGAAATTATAGTGCAAGGTTCCAATTGAGAAAAATATGACACATTGGGCTTGAAGAAAAAGCACAAAGTGCCCAGAGTACATTGCATGATTGCTCTTGGAACATGGCAGAAATGTGGAAGCTCCCAGTAGTGACATAATACACAACTGTACAATGTGCATAACACTTCAGAAAGGAAAAAAAAATGTCAGTTATGTCAATTCACACATTGGCATTGCCACCTCTCTGTGTGTAGAAAGGAACCAGCATTAGCAGCACTACACTGTCATTGAAGTGCAATTAAAAAAAAAAAGGCATTACTTAAAAAAAAATAAAACCCCAGCATTTATCTGTATAATGTGAATACAGTTCAGCCTCAAGTACTTTAACAGAACAGGTGCAAAGTAAGTAGAGATTTTATGATTACTTGTTCTCTTGGACTGCTAGCTTTGCTGGAAATCCCAGTGTAAACACATTGCAATGGGGCAGTGATACAGCTGCCTTTGAGGCTGGCAATACTGGCACAAATTACTTTGTGGAAGGAACTAAAAAGATAAGCAGGCATGTCTATGGCTGCTGGACTGATATATTATGTGTGGGAACTTGTGTATTATATGTCAGAAGTGAGATGTCTCTTGCCTTGGCAACAGCCAAAGATGAGTCCAGGTGATATTGGCACTGAGGCAATGGCCCAGACGTCACTGGCAGCAATGAGGGACTTTTGTGATTAACTCTGAGAGTTCCCAATCAGAGCCAACAGCAGGCCTCAGTAGCAGGCACAAATCTGTGAGACAAAGAATTACCCTGTACTCTTGCTTATCAAGCCAAGACTTGTGGAGGTACAGTTTCAAAATGCTAAAGACTAATCACTTTGATTTTCTTATTCCAGAAAGAACAGAAGGCATAATTAGAGCCAAGGTGAAACTCAGACCTATTCTCTTTCCACAGAGACACTCCTGATCTCACTGAATGCCACACTGTTTACAGGACTGAAGATGCTGATCAGAAAGATGGGGAGCTGTGCCTTGCCCCAGCAGTGAACCCTTTAATATACAGCCTCTGATCAAGTTCTCTTTTCAATTCAGAGATACTGTATTCCTGACTTGGTTGCTCTGGGGTGAAAGAGCAGGAACGATTAGGAAGCAGTGACTGTGAATGTCCTGTTGTATTCCCCAGCACATTAGGGCAAGCCTATGGCATCCTCCAGACCAAGGACAGAGGCTGGCTATTAAATAGTCTCCTATAGATTGGCTTTCCTCAAAAGTAGTTAAGAAAATGTACAGCAAAAACACTAGGAAGGTTGACACCAAAGATGCAAAAGAAACTTGGTATAACTGGAATTGGATATCCATGGAAAGCAAAACAACAGTCAAGATGACTAGAAGTGAAGCCAGTGAAGTGCTAAAAGCAAGAGGGACTTCAGGGGCGGAAAATTAATGACAGGTTAATTAAATGGACTTCCACCCCTCGATTCAAAACAGAGACAGAGAAAGTGCTAGGGCTGGTATGCACAGAGGCAAGATATCCAAAAAACTTACTTAGGAATATAATTTTGAATTTTCAAACAATTAGTAGCATTCAGTGAAAAGAAAGTACAGAGAGCAAAACATCTTGTTCTGTTAACATATTAGCCATAAAATGATGTTCTCCCTACATCATTCCCTACAGACTTTCTGTAAGATCATGTGGCTCTTAAAATCCCAGATTTGGACTGGCTTGTTATAAAGACCAGCTACTAAGACTGGATTGAGGTTTCAACTCTCTCTCCATCTTATGTAAGAAAATGAATACAGTCCAAAGCAGATCTGTTGAATCAATGTCTTCCAGCATCCCTTCAAACCTCTGGGGAACAGTGGTGCATTCCAAATACAAAATTGAATGTATTAGAAAACAAAAAAGTAAAGCAAAAATCCTGAAATGATTAAAAAAAGAAATCAGCAACTTATTAAAAAAATAGTCATCAACTTTCATTTACAAGGACTTGTATAAAAGCCTCCAGTGACAAAAACAGCATAATAACAGCATTTTAGAAACCTTCTTGACAGGAGCATTTTGTGGAAAGTGAATCAGAGACCAGATCTCACAACTAACACATGCCTGAGAAAGACAAAAACATCTTGCCAGGGCATATGCTCCGTGTTAGAAACTGGACTGCGGTTGAATAATTGGAAACACATTGTACACTTAATACAAACCCAAGTATGGAGTAATCCATTGAAAAACCTGGTAGTGAGAAATGAACATACAGCTGGTTCCAAACATTACCGTGGGAGCAGTCACCTGCCAGGTTGTACTTCAATGTGTTCTTTGGTGGTAATTGAAAAGTTTCCAATCCAGCACTATTTCATTTACAGTGCAGCATTCTCAAGTATTTTTTTCAACATTCATTTAATGAGATGACATAACAAATTTAAAATACTATCTTGTCACAATAGTATTTTGCTATTAATTTTCCGTCTGTTGAGAAAGTTACTTGGTAATCAACTAGAGGTGATAATCTGAGTGAAAAATCTGTGATTTGCTACATCCAGTGGAGGAATTGAGTAAGAGTAGAGATGCACCATATTTGTACCTTGTGGCTGATATTTCATTCAATTCTTTAAAAGACTCAAAAATTCAACTACCTGAATATTTGAAAGGCAAAATGAACTGGCACCAATCACCCAATCTATAGCTGTTTTAAGAAAGAAATAAATAGATCAAATTTTGCTTCCAGTGTAAAGTAGGGTAATTCTGTTTGACAGCACTTGTAAAGGAATGCTTGCATTTAAGGGAAGCTGCTTGACAAAGTGGGGGTAGGATGTGATCACTGACAAAACCTTGGAAGCTAAACTGCAGATACCATGTGCGGGTATTATCCCTCTAGCTGAAACCAAATTATAAAGAGAACCACTAGATAATCCTTCTAGAAAAATGAGCAAGGGCTTGATCAAGCTAACCTCTAGATACTGTAACCTCTTTCTCCCCTCTTCTCAGCAGGAACTATAGAATATCAGGTCATGTGGGGTAAAAACAAGAAGCACAACATAAGACGCAGAAGTACTTTTATTACCATTCACTGTTAAGTCCTTCACAGAACTTACAATGATCTCTATCCAACTGCTTTCTCAAAGCAGCTGAAGTAGTTCCTTCTTTGGAAGCCCTTGGCAATGTCCCATGCATTCACCAGACTTTTAAAAAAAGGCTTTCCTCAATTGACTTATCTTTTGGCCTATGGTTTAAAATTCTCTTTTGAATATCCCTAAAGCCCAGACCTTTCAGGATAATTCAAACAACTCCTTCTGTTGAGCATCCTGAACACATCAGTTAAAGTTCACTTAATCTTTTCTTCAAGCAAAAGGAATTGCAGTTTCCATTCTCGCTGAATTATGCATCCCTGGTGCCTAATCCAGCTAATTTTTACCTCTCTGAAAGATGTGGTAATTGCTTTATGGTTATTCTTCCCAAAAGCAACTCAGCTACAAGGCACATGGCCTGACTGCAGTATTTTATTGCCATTCAGAGACTCCTGCAGACTGACTATTTGCAGCCTGCTCTGGAGCTGCCATCGACAGCCTAGTTTTCCTTTGCTGCGTTGTAAGGTTATTTTTTCATGGCAAAGCACTTTTTATTTCAGCTTGGTTTCCTACTGTTGTTTCAAAAACTGTGCACAACCAGAGAAATTTGCTGATGTGTAATTTCTGAAGATTATTTTTCCAGGATTTGTGTTCATGAACTCCGCCTTTTGACACCAGTTGCACATACTACAGCTGACAGTTCTACCCTTGTATTCTGTCTCAATGTGTGTATAAACATCAAGAATTTCTAATCCAGAAGTGTACAGGCTGAATTTCTTTAACAGAAGTGGCAAGGAAAAACAGGAATTAACTTGCACTTAGTCATTCAGAGTGGCGCAGCCTGGGTAAACACTAGCATTATCAAACACTAAAACAATCCTGGAAAACAACTGTTTTAAGTTGAGATGTGTTCTGAATAAGTCAATAAAGCACTTTCTTAAATCATCCCTGACATTTTAACAAACAGATCATTTGTATGAGATGCTTGAAGTTAGTTTCAAATATTTGCTCTCCATCACTGAACAGCATCTTATCTAAGCACAAAAGAATCCAGCTGCACATGTCAGCAAAGTCAGATTTTCCTCCCCCAAAATGTAAGGGGTATTTTCTCAGTAGCTGAAGGGGTTGTTTCTTTTGGCACAGCTTCCAAAAGATTTTGTCTCATCAGCAGTGTACATTTGCTCTGTCTGCTGTTCCCTTGCTTCCCACTATCTTAACCAATCCCTCTTCAATTGGACCTGAAGGTCCTCCAGTTAACCAAATATCCTGCAGTAAGGAACAGCTGCTGCACTGTACCACAGCTCAGGGCTCTGCTGAACCAAGCAGCCCCACCTGAACCTGCTCCCTTCCCCTTTAAACAAACACAACATATGCCGTAGCCAGAAAAAAAGTTTTTGTTGTAGGACTTGGTTAAGGAATAGTGTCTGAAATCTGACTTTAAGTATGTTCCTGATCTACTCTTAAATGTGTGCCATTTAAACTTACAAGCAGAGCAAACATTTTATAAATTTAGTCTACTCTGTTTCCACAGTGGACAAGCATCCAGAAATATTCTGGCAGAAATATGCACTAAGAATCGGCAGCTTCATGTGACCTAAGAAATGTTGGCTACTATGGCTTCTAGACTATTGACAGAGCTGTATTTCAGCACATATTCCACCTTACTAGGCTGAAAAACCAAGTGTTATAGTCCAATCTCCTGCTGTTGAAATTTCCCTGCTTGTGCAGAGTTGCCATCTGTACTTTTCCAAGCAGGTATTAAGCAGGACCTGAGAAAGCTGCTACAGAAAAGGAGTAACAATTTTGGCACCTGAAACAGAAGTGGCAGACATTTTAGTGAATGCCAGGAGATGAATGATTTGAGGGGAAGCAAGAAAATTGAAAGAAACAGAAGAGAAATATTGATACAACCCTTTGGTATCAATAACAGACAGGCACACGCGGTCACGGTGTAATTTGCTATGAATTCAGCATTTACAGGATTTATTATTGCAAAATCTCTTCCTTAGACAGCTTATTCAGGAAATGCACTAGTTATCATTTGGAAAACTGGAATGCTGTGATGGATACCCCATTGCTAAAAAGCAGTAACATATATTTAAACCATGAACTTAAAAATATGTATTATATCCTGTATTTGAAGAAGCCTGTCCATAGAGATAATGAATAAACAGAAAACCACAGACAAGCCAGAAAGGGAAGCTGGTGAGGTTGTGCTGCAGATGGGAGAAACCAAATTTTTTAGACATTGGGCTTATTATCAACATTTTAGCAACTTCTTTTTCCCTTTGCCTTTACTATTAAATAAACTGTACAGTACTTGTACATTTTTTACTGCTATTTGTACATTTCCTCTTTGTATTTAGTCTGACCAAGCACCTGGTAGCACACAAACTCCACAGAACATCACTAAGGACAGATGCCTTATTCCATATCTCTTTTTGACTCCATCTCAAAATCTGTCCCAGCAGTCAGCAGCACTTGTACTTTGCTCTTGTACGTAATTTTTCAACCTTTGTGTTTGTTTGTTTTGCGTGTGGCATATTTGATTCCCAAGATGTCCTCATGGCACCAGAGCCAATACTGAATTGCAGGGAGGAGATTTATCTATGAATTAAGAATCTTTATGTTTATCTATGTTTATTAATAAACATAGTCTATGTGCACGCCAAAGGAAAGAGAAATTACTTGTTACAAACAGAAGCAGTTGAGAAGCTGGATGCAAAATCTGCATCCAAAGCATACAGAAGTGAAGATTTTGCATCAGAACTCACGTCTGGAAAAGCATTTTATGCATATGAGAAAAACCATCTTCTTCCTGTTAGTACTTTTCACTTCTTTTTGGAAAAGCCTAATTGTTACAGATTGCAGTGGTGAATAAGGTGAAGGAAAGGGCTTTTGAAAGGTGTAAGAGTTGAGTGTGCTTGTGTCTCCTCTTGGTGTTTCACTACAGGCCTCAGTGACAACAAAATATGTATTATTCCCCCTAAAGATCATGTAATGGGCACTGGCCCTCTGCTGCCAGATAATGCAAAGGTAACCACAGATCAAGGCCCTACAAAGCTCATTTGATTAGATACTTGTGCATAAGTTAGAAGACATTCTACAATCCACAGCTGCTCATAAATCCCAGACAAAAGTTAAAAATACAAAAGGGCAGGGGATAAAATTAACTAGAGAGAATTGCAGAGTGGCATGTTTGAGTGACAATAATCAACTGAAAAGGCACCTACAGTGGAAGAACTGCAAGAGATAAGGTCTTTAATAAAACTAAGGATAGGAGACTGTAGATCTCAAACTGAATAACAACACACTACTGTAAAAATGAGCACATCTGTGCAAGAAGTAGGCTTATAAGAAGCAATGTTTCCTTTTTCTCAGTATTCCTAGCAGTTTGGGCAGTAGGCTAGAGTCATAGATGTGTGGATGAATTGGAAACAGGCTACAGGGAAGTTAGAATGTGACTTAAATTATCTCAAAAACAAGACAGGCTAATTGAACTGGGACTGTTAAGCCTGAAAAGAAAGAATGAAAGAGGCACAGAATAACACCCACCACATGTAAAATGCTGTTTCCAGCAGAAAGGAATCAGGTTACACAACTGGAAGAACTTTGTAAAAAATAGAGAAGCCCCGGTCTTCGAGCTTTTTAATAACTGGTTAGACAAATATTTGTCAGAAATTATGCAAAGATAACAGGTCCTGCCTAGGCAGAAGAGGATGGACTACATGTCACCTTGAGCTCTGTGATTTTATGGAGTGTAGACAGAACAAACCTGCAAAATACATTTCAGGCTAAATGTCGCCTCTCAAATGATTTAAGTGAAAAAGGATCACTTGTTCACTTACACGGACATGCCTTGAAAAACCCCTACAACCACTTCCAACATTCACACAATGTATGGGAGAACAGCAGAATTAATTTTGGAAAATGCTTAAAATGGGAAATATCTTTAAATAGTATGAATCTTAAAGACTACAAAGGTATATCTGACATACTACAGCTTCGAATACAGGCAAGCTTCATAATACAATGTCTGCAACAAAGTATTCATTTGCTCTCAAATAAAACAGAATTGAAAATTAAACCAGAAAGAGAATTCAAGCTTACTGCTTCACCAGTTTTTCCAAGGTTTCCTAGGTCTCCTTGTTCTCCCTGTTAAATGTAGAAAACAGATGTAGTTCACTAGAAAAGTAATTTCTTTCATATGCGTGTATTAAAGTCCTCTGTCTTCCTAGGAGCCCCTTTACTTTCTAAATTACATCTGCCAATTAAAACTTTAAAAGCTAAAATTAAGTAACCAAAACAATTTTTGTCAGTGGCTAATTTTGACTTGGTGAAATGATGTCCTAAGGTATTCAGGATTTGCGTGCAAAAATAAAAAGTATCAATTATGTGCTCACAAAATACATTAGGTCAGCAAATACTATAAATTAATTATTTTTTTTTTTAAATTTAAGTCTTTCTTTCAGCAAATTACCTTTACTATTTCACTACTGCTTCAAAAGTAAATATTGCCTGTGCACTTTATTGATAACAGTATTTTTTAAATGAAATATTAGGAAAATTGACATTTCAATGACATTTTAAGAAACTTCTCCCCCTTCCCCCAAAATCTGGTAACTGTCATTAAGTGTTAATTAATTCTGTTCTCCAAAATAACACTGTTACATAACTGGAACATTTTGCTGTGTATTTCACAGGTGGAAGCTGGGTGTATAAGCTCTACTGATTATCTGCCTGTGACTATAATCTCAGTTACCCAATAACTGATGAACAGTTATTTGTGTACTGTTTACGCAGATTGCAGATCAGCACAGGGAAATTCTGCTGCCACAAGCTCTTCTTTTGAGCTGCAGCATTTCATCTCATTCCCATTCACATTTCCAAAATCCTGCCAGTGTAGGAACTGCCCAGAGTCCCTTGCTGCCCCCCGTCCAGGGGCCCTTACATTCCCAGGCTGTTCAATCTCATTTTAGCAGGTGTAGTCTTTGCTCACACACCCCTGTCTCCTAGAGCTGCACAGTTTTCTCCTTTTTCCAAATAGGATCTTGCCAGAAAGCAGAATAATCAGTATGATACACATTCACATTCTTTGGAAGCATGTGTGCTCATATCCTTTCACTGGTATGTCACTGTAAACAGCTGTGTATAACTCTATTCAAAATAGAATGTATTTCATACATAAAACCATCACTTACCTTTAAACCTTCTGGTCCAGGGTCACCTACATAACCTTTCTGTCCTGGCTTTCCCTAAAATAAGGATTAGAATAAAATATTGTAAATATTTTATTTCAAAAAGATAATTTCATCTCAGTTCATCTATTTATCAAAATACATCCACTAAAAATGTACAGTTTAGTAATATTTAATACAAAAATTTTAAGCAAGTGCATTTAGGAATCTATATCTGAAAATACACTGTCGAATATTCATCAAATACTGGAACAGTAAGCAAAATTTGTATTAAGCTACAGCAGTTAACACTGAGGAAAAACTGTCACAATGCAAGATTGAAAGACACTTCAATTTCACTTTAAAAAACCTATTAGGGAGACAAAAAAGGCAAGGCAATATTCTCTCCTGGTTAATTCCAGCAGAATAGGGACTTAATACTAATAAAATCTGATGCTTAGACTTCAGGGACTGGTGTCATAACTGTTCTTCCTCAACCAGACAAAATCAGCTCAAACACACTCTTCCTCTTTATTCAGAAAATTGATGATTTTGAGCCCCATTTCTCTCCACTAGCATTTTGCTGCTGACAGATCTTGTTGCTGTGATACTGTGGTAACAGCACTGTTAGCCAGAAGAGATACAGCAACATCAATCAGAGCAGGAGGCTGAGTGATTTCATTTTGCCCAACAAGTTCCAACAAATAAAATCACTTTAGGAACGTGTTTTTGGTTTTGCCAATGCACTTAAATATGGTACAGCCAGGAATGCAGGGAGAAAAGACCATGAAGAGAAGTTCTGAGAGAACCAGATAAAGCAAGCCATGTCTTTCCACAAGGCTTAACAAAGAACCAGTGATGGGCTTCTGCAGGTCACTACATGCTGTTTAAAGACTTCATTGTAAAGAAACTTAAGGTCTTTCTATACAGCAAGATGATAACATAAAAATGTTTTAAGGGAAATTCATGAAAAGAAAACTAGTAGCCCCTATTAACTACCTTGATAATTTTAAGTCTTATGAGAACTGAACTGAGTTGTAGCTTGTAAAAGTTTCTTGGCTGTCATTCCTCAGCTATGTACTAGCTGCAAAGGACATAGAACAGATGGAAGTTGATCAGAAAATGGAACAAGTGGATTTAACTGGTAAAGCAATCAAACACATGGATTTGGCTTTAAACAGAAATACAATACATTTACACATGGAGAAAAAGCCACTGACAGAAGGTTAAACTAGGGATGGCTGCTTTTCTGCTTGCAAACTCCTGAGAAAATGACTCTTCCAGGGCAGGGTAATCCCAAAGGAAATGTCTGTTTCCTAAAATATCAACTGAAAGTTCTACCCTTCAGGAAACAGCAACCAACTGTGTTTCCTTTCACCTCACAACAGGTAGGTACAGGTGCATATATATTAATAGAAATATCTCTCACTATCACTCTATTTCAATCCCTGCCTAAGCTTTTCACATGCCTTCAGCCCACAGGTAGGCACTTCCAGAAAATACTGCACTGGGGGTGTGAGGCAGATTTGAGAACATTTTCCACTATTATCAGGAGAAACTGCTCATCTTATGACTATGTAAGTTCCAATAAATTCCAGCTTCTGTTTAACATATGTAGCTCACAAAGGAATCAACTTGCAACAGTTCCTTTTTACTTTCTGGTAATTTTAAACAATCTTCACTCTTTTAAAGGCATTTTCTTCTCCAGCAATGAAGATTAAAAAAAAAAAAAAAAAAAAAGAAGCACTAATGCTTGCATTGACTGAGCTGAGCTAGAATGACAATTACAGTGTTAATATTTGGATAGCCTTTGAGAGAGAGGGTTAAGTGGGAGGAAACTGAATAAACACAGTCACATCTTTAGTATGGCAACTCCTGTATTTCCACAGAACAAACAAGCAAGCACCAAAAAAAAAAAAAAAAATCGGCCCTTTTTTTTTTAATGTAGATGGATTAACCTAAGAGAATATAACTATTTGACTTGGGAATAGAGTGGGTAGGAAGGTTTGGAAAGAATGAATGAAACATCAAATGATGTGATCAGATTCAGCTCAAACACCTCTTCCAAAGTTTACAGACTGAGGTCTTTGGAACCGAGATACATCCTGAGTAAGCAGGGGAACATCCTCAGTTGTCTCCAGTTGCTTTAGACACATGGGAATTCTTTTTTAAGCTCAGCCTGAGAACTCCTGTGCAGGTTCATATTAACTTCTGTTCCAGCAGAAGATGATCTATTTTGATGGCAGCATTGACCAGGTGGATCCCAGGAGTTTTTGGTCTCTTTCATGTTTTTTAAAGCAAACATTAGAAACAAGGGCAGGGGAGGATGGAGGGAGAAAAAATGAGGTGAAATTTTACAGCTGCCAGCTTACTACATGCCTAAACCTGAAACAGGGATTGGATATCTTAACCTGAGATTGTAAAAGAGAAAGCACTAGAAACATGTTCCATTATTTTTTCGTAAGAATAATGAAAGGTTTATAATATATCACCTACAAGGATACTTTACCTACTTCAGACAAGCCCCAGAAAATCAAGGTAAGAGTGACTGAAAAGAGGACTAACCTATTTAACCATGCCCACAAATAAAGTCTGTGGGGCAGGAAGCAAGGTTGTAGTGAGAAAAACTCAGGCAAGACTTTCAGATAGAACAGCTACACATTAGAAAAAAAGGTCTGTAAACCAGGCAAACAACTGAAGCAGATTGATGAGGAGAATGAAGAACTCCCACTCCTGGAGGTTGCAAAACACAAGTTAAACACATTAAACACATCTGTCAGCTAAAGACAGAACTGACAGCTGATGGTGCCTTGGGGCCATGCATGGCCAGACCACTTACTCAGGTCCCTCTCATGGACCTCTTCTGCCCCCATGACTATTTAATCAGTGCAGTGGCAACACAATTGTGATAGTCTTTACTCTCAGGTATAACATGCACTTCTTAAAACCCCTTTCATGGAAAATGGAAGCAAATGCTATGTAAATCAAATGAACATCAAATTGCAGTCAAGGAAGCATAATTTAAAAAGACAGATGTGTTCAGCAGCTCATTGACTCAGTCCTGCTTCAGTATGGTGGATTTAAGTCAGGGCTGTGAGTCTCTCACTGACACAATCACACGGTGTGTGGTACACATGGGAGCGAGGCACCAAGGACAAGCAGAGGTGGGAGCAGAGTGAGGAGCAGCAGCACAGACAAGTAGGCCAGGAGCTGTGAAACAGCTGGAGTCAAGAGAAGCCATAGAATCCAGGCAAGAGCCTGTGGGCCCCTGGACAAGGAGGAAAAACAGGCAGAGCTGCCCATCAAGCAAAATTCCCTTTTCTCCTTTCTCTCATTTCAGGAGAGGATGTTAGCCAGCAAACTACTAAAACTGTCTAGAGACAGCAACCCTGGGGCTCACTTCAGATGCACATACTCTGCTCTCAACTTGTTGTGAGAGAGAAACCAGAGAGCCGTAAGACATGCCAATGGTGTGCACTTTTCCCACTGAGAGAAATAAAAACCTAAATAATTTAGGTCAAATTGACCCAAAATAGATTGAAAATATTTCAGTTTGCTAGGTTACACAAAAATTTTTCCTCTTGGGTCACTTTGACACCAGCTGATGGTGGCCTGTGCATGCCCAGTGACGTGGAGGATGTGAAGGTAGGTGTCTCATTGCCCATGAGTCACCCACTACAGCATCTTCTTTTCCAATTGCCACAGCACAACATGAGAGTCACTGCCATGAAGCCCTGCCCAAGGAGAGACTCAAAGGATGATGCAGTCAAATAAAAATTTCCATGAGGCTCTCGGCAGAAGCTCAGACAGATTAAACTCAATATTGAACTAAGTTACAGAGAATTTTGAAATTCTGTTTAATGTTTTGCATGTTTTCTCAGCTGAAAACCAGAGACATTTGTGGGAGGGCTTCATGTTTGGTTTTTTGCCTTTTTTTTTTGTTTTGGTATGGGCTTGTTTGTCTTAACACCTAATCTATGTGGCAAATAAATATTTCAATATAATTTTTAACAGAAAATAAAATCCCAGCTTTGACTACCTACTGAGCAGGAAAAATGACATAGGCATATATCCACTCTAAAAGCAGAAAACAGTGGAAAAGACTCTCAAACTCATGCAAGAAATGGGAAGTCATCCAGAATGAAATCCAAGTCAGTGATTACCACACATAATCAAATCATGTAAAGGCAGAAGATCAAATTGCATTCAACAAACTTAGAGACACTCCTGTAATCTCTAGTATGCATTAGTATCCATTTTAGCATAGAAATTTTCTAAAGATAAGCTTCAAGTTCACTGAAATACTCTTAGACAAGAGTATACTATTATAACTAACAAAAAAATTGGAAGATAAAAATTTAAAACTATCTTTTAAAACATGTTAGCATAAACAGCATTGTGACATTCTAGCTTTATTGTTTTCAGTAACTATCTGCCAGGTTCCTGGTAGATTTCTTAAAGCATACATCCCTTATATTTCTCCCTGTGAGCTGAGTAGGTTCTTCCCCAATTGAAATATTTTGATATATCAGCTGGTTCAGTCCCCAGGAAGTGCATGGCAGTTTCATCTGTCTCAGAGGAGCACTGTATTGTGCATGCTATAGTGGTGATTTCCTTTCAAATCTTTTGTATGGAAAACCATTTCCCCTCCCAGCTCTGCTTTGGGCATGTTCTGAGGAAAAACACACATTCATTCAGGAGATGCCATTTTATCACAGTCACTTCTCACAGTAAACTTACATTTCAAATCAGTATTTCTACAGAAAAATAGTTTCCCCTGATGAAATTACTTATACTTACTCTCGGGCCAACTCCTCCAATAGGTCCATCTGGTCCCACTTCTCCCTAAAAGAAATCAGGAATTCAATGATCTTGATGACAAGTCTAGTTTTAAAGAAGAAAGTCTGCAGATAACTGGTCCTATTATTTACATCATCATAAGTTTCATATGTGTTTGTCTGAGTCTGAATCTGCTAGAAACACCTGGAAACAGACCATTTTGCCATTGTTAGCTTTCACTCACTCAATATCTGTCATAGAAGCCCAAAATTTAGCTACTTAGAAGTCTAGAGGTCTATCTTCAGAACCACCAACTAAATTATTTTTAATATTAATTATTTTTAGCATACAAGATATAAGCTTTTTTTTTTTATGATGATGAATTAAGAATCCTTGATGAATCTATGAGATAAAGAATTGCCTTTCTCCCCTTTCAGTTAATAGGGTCTTAGTGTTTACTTAAGAGTGTCTAGGACACTGTAATTAAATTGGTATATGCTTTCAATTTCCATACTGCTAACCCCCTTCCCTCCCATCTCCCCAGTTTAACTAAAATAACCACATCCATCTCTGGAAATTAAAATAAACCACATAATGGATGCACAGCCCCATAAGGCTGCTAAAAACTTTCTAAAAAACTCACCAAAATGCAAAAGAAACTTCAAATTTTGCATGGCAACACCATACACACCTAACCATTGTTGTCTAACCCTCTTAACCCCTCACAACTTTGAAACATAATCTCTTAATTGGATAATTCTTTCATCTTACCTCAACTCCTTTGGGGCCCTGTGGCCCTGGAGGCCCTCGGTCACCCAGAGCTCCCTAAATATCCAAACAAACACAGTGAGGAGTTACATCAAATGACAACCATGTTGGTCTAGTTTCTCTCCTCTTACAAACCTGGACTAAAACCTAAAACTGAGACAGCAGACTTAATCTCTTACCACTGTTCATAGTATTTCCAATAGAAACCAGGCAAAGATGCAGAAAACCAAGCGTCATAAAACCTTCTACACAGACTTTGCTGAAGCATATTCTTTTTATATTGTGAGAAGGAAATAAAATATTTGAACACGGTAGAACATTTTTTCTCTTTTTGAAGAGGAAAAGCACACTACCATATTTAGATTAAAGCATCATCAATGTGCAGATCTTGTATTAGGGTAGTCTTTAGAATAACATGTATTGATAACATTGCAATGGAAAGAAACTACAGAGTGAATTTAGACCACTAGCTTGTCCAAAACTACTTGTGATTTTCAGCCCTTATTTTTCTATCAGGATTATAAACAGCCTACCAGAGATAAAGCACCTTAACCCCTGCCAGCTTGGAGTTTTCATGACGGCTCACACCAATGTTTTCAAAATTTTGTTAAAAAGACTTTGCAGCTAACAGTGTATCAAAAACCTCAGGCAGTCCAATTACAATGGGATAATTGGGAAAAGCACTTGACCTGGCATTGTACAAAAAAAAAGTATAAACATATTAATGTCCTGAGAAACCTAAGCTTAACAATATCAGATAAAGCAACAAGAACAAAGAAACTGCCCTTTAGGAGAGATATGATTATCTTCTGAAGAAAGCAATGGTGGGAAAGTGTAAGCCTTATTAACTGTGTACTAATGAAGCTGAAGTCTAGACATTGGTCCAGGCATTGGTCCAGTTTACTCAGCAGGCAAAGTAAGATGGAAGAGAAAAATGGAACAGGCCATCTCAGGGTGAGTGAACTCCATCGAAGAGCCCAGCAGTCTGGGAAGGGCTGGAGTGGAGTGCTGGTTGACATACTACCACAGAAGTGATGGCAAGACTTTTAGCAGCACTACATAAGTAATATTCTTATATGGTTAATAATGACATTTTCTCATTGGCATTACTGTTGTTTTATTCTAACAGCAAAGCCTGTTAGGAGATAAGGATTTCAGTGCAATGTAACTGCACAGTGGAAATGGCAGCAGCACTGCTACTGTACACACCCTTCCAGTGCATTTAACTGAGTCCAGAAAAAAGTTACAGACTGTAAACTGAATATTAATACCAAATGACATTTCCATCTCCTTCTTGAGGTTTCAGGCAAAAACAGAAAATGAAGGTAGTCACTACACATGTGCCAAAGTGTCTGGAAAAAAAGGAGAGTCAGCAAATGGGGTATCCTGTATTTCACATATTTAACTTCCTGGTTGACCATCTCTTCCAGAAGAGGTGAAGCTCCTAATAATCACTTTATTAAAATGTGTTATAAAAACAAACATAAGTTCACAGGGGAAGGAAGCTCTTAGCTTCTTCTATGGTACAACACACACTGCTGGAAAAACTATGGTGGTAGTCAGCATATTCTGACCATCTTTTCCTTTTACTTTTCTTGGTTAGAGGACATAAATACTTGCAAAGAATAACATAGGGAAAAACAAAGCTATTTCAGGACTTCTTAAAAACATACTTTTTCCCTTTTTAAGAAATGCATGTTTTGTTATTTCTTTTAATAAGTGGTGGATCAAGATCAAACACCTTCTAAAATATTGTTTCCAGGCTGAGTAATGCTCTGTAGACCAAATTACATAATAAATCCTCTAAACATTGATTTAGAGAGATCAGATTTGCTGATTATTTCACTAATTTGGGGAAAATTTACCATCCAGAACTTCTACCGGCATTTGGAGACAGATAATCACACTCAATAGAGCTTAAATTCAACTTCTTGGAAGTTTATCCCACACCAACTGCTAAAATGTAAAGCTTAATATGCTTTCTTGGCTTTTAAAATGGGTATTGCTTCTGAGGAAGCATAAACAAAAACATGAGGGAAATAGCAGCATAGTGAGAACAGTTTTCTAAAAATAAAAGCTGGAGGAAAATTTTAGAACTGCAGTCAACTCAAGGCAGCTGAGAATCCCAAAAGCCAAACATTTCCAAAGTTATGCAGACCTTCTCCCTCAGTACTGGGAGCAGTATAAGAGTTTTTCCAGTTTGGTAATCCTTCTTTTCAAATGTAAGCCATCAGTTCTCCCTGACTAGGGCAGACAGGCTAAGCTTTTTGTCTCTAATACCAAATGTGCTGCAGAGCACCGAATCTGGTTCAGCTTTGTAATTTCTGTATCAAAGGAACATGGAGGCTCAAACTTTGTAGTCCACCTCTTAGTAATTTTTTCCTCTGGAATCTGTGAAAGGCAACAAATCAGTAACATATGTATTAAACATCAATAGAATTCTAACAAAAACTCCTTGGATATAGTGTGCAACAATACAATCTCACTGAAGAAACTGAGCTGCAGGGATTAGATCTGTTGTGCCATTCATGTATAACCTTGGACAAATAAATCTCAACTGCAGTTCAAGAATTGTATTTCTCTTCTGGTATTTTTCCTAGACCCTGGACACAGTCTTTCATCAGCCCAGGGTTTTTTTTTGTAAACACCCTGGTAACTCAGAAACACAAGGGCAACTGCCACTGCAGTGGTCAGACAAACTCATTCATATAGGGCTGCTAACATTATGCATATAAATAAGTTAACAAAGCAAGAAATCAGAACTGAAGGTGGACACCCCCCAGAAACACATTTTAACTTCTCGTCAATTTGCCTGATCAGATAACTAGCTCTCAGCCTTCCTAGTCAATTCATGTCTAGTTTGGTTAAAGGCTCTTGACATGGTTGAAAGAGAAGAGATACAAAAAATATTGGCTATGGTTTCAGCAACCGAATTATTTGAGAGGTTTCTTAAGAATGATCAGCTTTGGCATGGAGGTGTTGTTACAATCATCTGGGTACAAATAAGACCATATCTTTAAACTATTTACTGCTCCCCATAGCATGTTTTCTTGAGTTGTCTGTTACAAAATTTCACAATTTTCTTGATCAAAAGTGTTGTAATTTCCATGTCTGTTTATTCATAGACAATCTGTATGATTTATTCTTGGACAAACGATATTGTTGGTCTCGCACAATTCTTTTGCCTCTCCAGTTTCTGCCCTCTGCTTTACTTAAAAGTCAAAAAAAGTCTTCATTTTGGTCTGTTAAACAAACTGTCTCTCAGAATAAAGCCATTCAAGTATTATTTCTACCTCTAGTCTCATTTGATCGAGTCCTTCTGGAATAAAAATGCCCAGTAATGTACTACAGAGATAAAGGCCTCTCATGCTTTGAGCAGCGACGTTAATGAGACATCTTGTTTCATATGTCCTACAATTTCACTTAATTTCTAACTGCATTATTTTGCTTTTATTTCAGAGAGATCTGGCAATGCCTTTGGTCTAAGTTTATAATAGGATTTATTGTTTTACTCCTTGCATGAATCAATCTGAAATAACTGAAGTGAAATGAATTAGCAAAAAGCGCATTTTTTTTAGCTAATGCAAAGATGCTCAACTTGGTTTCATATTCTGCCATACTTGTGCCTATTTACCACAGAAAATACAATGTAAGAGTAGTCCCAAGGCTGATGAGTGAGGAACTTCATTGACTAATTGTTGAAAGGCAAGTACCAATCTTCAGATATTATTCAATCATTTTCCTCTGGGTTAATTTCTGAGCCACCTGCACTTTTTGTATTAGTCTCTGCCATTTCCAATTCAACAAAAATTTCCTATATCTGCTTTTATTCAAAGCTTCATTGAAAACTCTATCCATGTGAATTATTGCCTAAATTGGGTCTGAAATCTTAGTCTCCTAAAGAGCAGAAGCTAAATTACTCATTCTGGCACAGCTTTGTAGATAGATTTTATCCTTTATTGTTATATCTATGATTTTATCCATAATTTAATCAGGCGCGTGAATTTTACACATTTTCCATATCCTCAACTAGTATTCATTTTAAAAATTGTTAAAAACAATTTTTAGTATAGGTGGAACCTGACTAGTACAAAGATGTGCATACATTTGGCATGCATTTTATCTAAATACAAGTGAAGCATATGCTACTTTCTAGCTACATAGCATTTTCTCCCACTTATTTTGCCATTACATGCTTCCAGCTGACACAGTAATTACTCTCAGAATTGCATGGACAGCATTTAACATTCGAGTAACTTCCTCATATAAATACCTGAGGCAAAGTACCTGCATTCTGACAGTAAGATTATCTTCTCACAATGCCAGTGTCCATCTCTCAGAGCCTTTTCCTCAGAGATTAACACTATTTACTGTTCTTTTTAATAGGTTTTCATATAATCTTACCTTAGGACCTTCAGGGCCATTTAATCCAGGTACACCAATATCTCCTGGAAAACCCTAAAGAAATCATACAGACAAATGATTTACAGAGTAGGAATGTTTTCAATGTACTTGTTTTGATTCTGTTCATTCATTTAATAAACCTGAGTCATAGAAACAAGAAATAAATTTGTTCTACCATCCCAAAAATGTCAAAATCTATTACGTTTCCTTGAAAACACTTGGATAAGTGACAGATTTTAGGCAGCTTTCATTAAACTCAATTTAGCAGATGTCAGCATGGATTTAATTTTTCTTTGGATAAGACTTTTTATCCGCTAAGCAATGTTTGAAATTAAACCATTGGACTGGTATGGAGGCACAAAAAAATCACCACAAAGCAGCCAGCACCACGTTCTGCACTTATGAATTCAACTATTTTTTTTTTTTTGTAAGCTTTGAGAGCAGGTGAAGTCCTTTAATCCATGGCCACACGTTAAGGACGAGATCAGTGCAAGATTAAGAAAAAGGGGAGAAAAGCTTTTTGCCTCCAAACCAGCAGGTGATAATCCAGGTCTGGCTGGCAGCAACTGAAGGTCACCAGCATGGAGCATTATTCAGAACAGACCTTTATGACACAGACTCTAGTGTAGGTCAAGCTGTTAGTGAAGAAAAAGTAAATATGCAGAGAAAAGGAATCAACTAAAATTATCACTGTGAACCACCTGGCCAGGAGGCACTGAGCTGGGGCACCATGAGGAGGCCTCTGTGTCAGAGGAATTCAGCTACAGCTAGACTGCTTTAGAAGAAATAAGTATATGTTAAGGGGGAAAAAAAAGGTGCAGCAAACCTTCATGCAATACAGTAGTGAGTTAAGTTTCATAAATATCCAGAGAGGATACATGATCTTTACATTTGTAGGATAAAAAAAAGTATTGGTAATTGACTCTTTAGTTAGCACACTGCTCATTCAGTCCCCTGCCAAGATAGCATTTGATTTTGCTTTTTTAATAAACTTTCGCATTTCATGAAATATTGACCATCTGAAAACAGCAAGACTGCCACTTCCTCTGAGCAAAATATTTATTACTACATCTAAACAAACCCATGGTCTAGCACTAGGAAAAACAACTTTCCTTCTTCATTAAGAGAAAATCATTACAGATTAAAATGTATGCATACTTTTCCCAATAATGGAACAAAAAGCACATACACAGAAAAAAAAATTAAAAATCAGTTTTAGCACTTGGAATGCTATGAGTCTAAAAGAAAACCACTATAGAGTAAAAATGGTCTGAGTTTTCAGAAGATGGGCAACAAATCTAATACTCAACATTTCACAATACATCACAGTGGTTTCCCTTTTGCCATAAAGCAGCAATTACAAGCAGAGCTGTGCAACAATTCCAACATGCCTCTAGGTGGCACAGAGCATATTATTTACATGTGACCAAGGCCCTGAGACTCATACCTGAAGCACTCATTTGCATCATCCTTGATTTATATACAGCTCAAAAGAGGAGTTGTCTTTTTTAAATCCTGGCCACCACTAGCTATCGAAATACATTGAAGAGTTATGTCAGTTCCTTGGAATTTTTTAGCTTGTCCTTCCTTAATTTTAAATTTACCTATTTATAGACCTTAAATAGTTACCAACAGGTGAGTTGCTCCATAGATCTGTAAATCTTTACGTTTCTAATGCGTGAATAAATGCTAAATGCTGACACAGACAATTTCATCTTGGCAATAAACATTCCAGAAAACAGTCTGCCTAGAAAAAATGCTAATTTATAAAGATTCCAGTGCTTTTATAAAGGAATAGATCTACCTTATTTATTTGCTTAAATTTTTTTAGAGAGAATTCAGCAAGGACCATGAGTAGGTGTGGACAAGTACTATTGCAGATAAAACAAACATTTTGAAATCTTTTCATGTCAGGCAAAGTCTTAGGATACAAGAGGGTTACTGGCCTGAGAACATCAACACTAAACAATGCATTCAAAAATTTAAAATCCTCATATTTTTTATCTTTTCTATGAAGATGAATTAAGACTTTTCTTCTTGAGCACAACCATGGAGAAAAGGCAGATGCTATGGCAGTAGTAGAACACGGTTTCTAAGATGTTCTCACATTAGTAATTCATGAAATAAGTGTAATAATCCAGGACACAAACAGTCACTTTAGACAATTCCAGAAAATGAATAAACCAGGAAGGAGCTCTTGAAACGCCTCAGCAATGGCACTTGCCATTCAGATTCCTCATAGTGAAGCAGGATATCTCTCTAGCAATACCTAAATTTGCCATGAGTTATTCAGCAGCCAACTCCCTGGGAAGTTATTCCAAATTAAAAATTCATTATTCTTCCATAAGTGAAAGGCCAGGAGATTAATGTATAGTTTCCAGCTGCAATGTAGTTTTCAGCAGAGACTATTCAAAACAAAACAGCCCTCGGTATTATGACTTCTCCTAAGGAAATGCAGAGTCTTAATTTCCATCAGCCAGAAGCCCAGCAGCTGGTAGGATACAAATTATTTTCAAAATCTTGCTACAGATGTGGTCTTTTGCCAGCAAAGCACTTTAGAATCCACTTCATTTAACCAAAAGAAATGTGGCATCAGAAAAACCTGAAGTGCCAACTATCTTAACACAAATGTGCTTTAACTTTGCAGTGGAAGTATTTCTTTTTGTACTGAACACTTAAATATAAAATTAACATCTTTATTGCTCTCATTTATCTATATAATGTTTAACTAAAAAAGAAATGCAGAGATGAGTAAGTTGTTTCTATGTTAGGGCATGTCTCAGTGCCCCAGAGATGAGCACCCCGCCAAAGCTTTTGCTTTGCATTTGTTTTTCTATGTGCCTGCTAATATGGAAGCAGAATATCATGATTATTGAGACATTACACTCCATTTCCATGGGGAATTCTCTCGCAGTTTGCATTCCACTTCAAACTGTTTTCACATGACATTTGCCAGCATCGCTGGCCTCTCATCTTTGTGCCCTTGGCTGCCCTCAAGGGGATCAGGACAAGCACTGGTGGAAGGGCAACACAGAGGGAAAATGTCTCCAAGGACTGCAGTAGTCCCTTCAGCCACCAGGTTTGTGTGCTCCAATAGGAATTCATTCAATCACAGGTTGCAATGCATTTCAAAGAGAATTTAGAATAAATTTTCAGAAGCAAGTCCAGGTGGACGCAGCTACTGAACTTCAACAACATACCTTATTAGAGATTCATTACTTATTATTAAAATCAAACCACAAAAGGAAGGTTTCTGCAAAAAACTACAATTCTCCAATAAGCGTTTATTATTCTTCTGAAAGAATGTGTTATGCAGACATAGAACTTCGGGAAAGGACCAGATGAAGGTTCTGTACAAAGGCAAGTAGAGAGTATAAGCAATTCTATAACAAGAGCAATTCCTCAGATATATGCTAGAACATGCAATTAATTCAGTCTTTAAATTCTCTTTACTTCTATATTTCCTACAAATCATTTGCCTGCAAGTTAATTGATGTAATATTGAAACAGAAGGCTATGTTATCACTGCACACCTGGCATTGTTTGCAAAAAATCAAAAAATCATGATAATGCATGTGAAACGTGCACTAAAAATAAAGTTTTTGTTAAATGAACACCTCAAAGCAGCCACTGATTCACTTACAAAATATGTGCCCTTTTGACTTTTTACTGTTACTTGAATGTATCCTTTTCTTTTGTAAGGCTACTGCCTTGAGCATGAAGCACACCAGCTGAGTCCCATACAAGTACCTTCCTGAAGGAATAAGCTAATGACTTCAGATCAAAATACTGCACAGATGAAAAAAGTTCCATTGAAGATAATGACTAATTCTCTCTGCTTCAGATGAAACCTATTTATAGCATTCTGAAGGCACATCTGAAGGGAACTATCACTCTCGTTTTGGGGGGATAATTAAATGCAATTCCTAGAGCAAAATTTAACTATAAAGTATTCTGAATACATGTGGAAGCCTGTTAAAGGCTTGTCTAATTTCATTCACATTAACAATAAGCACTGCATACTTCATTGTACACAGTAAACAGAGACATTGTGGGTTAAAACAGTCAGATCAGCACTTTCCAGTTGTCATACCAATAAAACAAAGCTCTACAGAAATTTCATATTTTGGCAGTTCATTTTCAGATGCATGACAAAACAGCACAATGTGTCAACCAATGAAGAATACACTCCACAAAGCGTTCACTGAGTACATCCAGTGAGCAGCAGGCATTCAGGCACGCGACAGAGCCTGGCTCTGCAGAAACATACCCAGAAGAGAATTTGGCTTGACCCTGCAGGACTCCTGCACTGAAGAATTGACTTGGCAGCCAACCCTTGTCCGGCCACCCAGAGAGCAAGACCTTTGTCCCTCCCTCTGCCCACTCCTGCCATCAGCACTGCAGGTCTCAAATGGACCCTGGCTATAGGTGGGTGGCTTATTTCAACTCTGACCTGGTGTACCTTGGCTGCACAGCTGCAGAGGAAAGATTTAGGAAGCAATTCACTGGTGATCTGCATTCAAAACCACAAAACCCTGTGAGGATGATCAGAGTCTGCCTGCCCTGCTCTCACTGCTGTGTGCAGAGAAAATTGTAGACTTCAGCTGCTGTAGTGCCAGAGTTACAGCAGTTTACATGGGAAGAAAAATCAGGGATAGGACTACTTGTTCTTTACACTGGAAATGAAACACTCAAATGTGTAACTGGAAAGATCAAAGGATCCCCAGTTTCTTATTTCACATGTACTCAAAACAAATGGGGACAAGGGCACATTCATAAATCCCACTGTCTTAAGGACAGTGGGATTTATTTGTTGGACAAAAGGAGAGAGAAATAGCTGGAAGTAGAGTCTGAGAGTCTGTCACTGGGCAGACACAGCCTTGTTCCTCCTGCTCACAGCAAAGTCCAACAAATCCCGATATACATTTGATTTTGGGGTTTATTTCAAAGAAAATCTTTCATAGAAGGCATATGGTATGGACTGTCACATCTACACCAAATTCAAAGTACTCTCCTCGTAAGACACTCATTCATCACATTCTTCTATTTCCAGAAACATCAAGGAAACATTTACTTTATGATAGAATGCATGTTTTCTACATGGGGTCACAGGAAGTCTGCCCATTCAGATAATGAAATAGGAACAAGGAAAGCAGCCCTGTCTGACCTGCTAGCTGGTTTTGGAAGAAGAGACATGATCAGATATATAACAGCAGGCTTTTCTTGTGGAAAAATCTACATTATTTGCTCATACTTCATATAGTCAGTTGTGTCTAAATAACTTCAGTCAACAACAACTAGCTTTTTTGTGTAAGACAATGTAACAGGAGGGACACATACACTCTTCAGTTTTAAGCTGCTTATTTTAAATTCCTTTCATTATAGAACTTCTAGTACCTTCAATTTGTCCAAAATCCTAGTATGCTGCTATCCTACATCCCCTCTGTTTCTATTTTGCCATATGGTGACCATATTTTTATGAAGTTAAACGGTGGAAAAACCTCTTTTACTTTATTTGGACCTGTCTTGCATGACTGAAGTTAAGAGAAACATTGCTTTGTAGTTTTAAATCTGCCATTTTGCAGACAATTACTCAAAACAAAGTACCTGGACACTCGAGTTTTAATTATCTAGCATCATGCACTTGGCTTGCCTTCTAATGATGAAGTAATTCCGCACTCCTGAGCAAGGAGAAATGCTGAGCTTTTCAGACAGAAAGATTCCCATCCGTATCTGCCTTGAGGGTAACCAGCCAAGAAGGATGATCTTTTCCCCAGACACAAAGGAGTAGCATGTCTGTGTTGGAATAAGGAACTATGAAGGACTATCAGCAGGGGCAGTAGGACACAGGCTTCAAGACAACAATTTGGGATTAACCTGCTGCAGGTCTCCCTTGCTGGAAGCTGTGCCAAGAGATCCTGCAAGGGCCTCTTTTCATAATAAGAACAGGCTCAAAAAACCTAAAATCCTGAGCCACAGAGGGTGGCAGCTGCGGACAACATGCACAGGCTTTGTGTCTTCTGCACAGCCTTTGACTAAACCAGAGAGACTCTTTCTCACATGACCACCTGGCATTGCTCCAATGCTGCTTTCCAGAGAGTTTTCTCTCAGCGAGGGCATTTACCTAATAAGAAAGGTAGGAACATTCAGCCTTGGTTTGAGGAGATATGTTCATGTAAAGATAGAAAAAAGATCATTGCTAGCATATGCCTTCCATTCACAATCTTTTTGAAAAAGGAAAACCCCCAAAGAAACAAAGAAACCCCACCACAAACCAAACAAAACCCAAACACATTCATTGCAGGAGGCTGATTAGAAAGAACATTCCACAATTTCTGCTTTCATCTCTCCAGAAAATACATGTGTCCATGTATAAACATGTCTTTGTGGCACAGACCACAGCATTTTTCCTTAAAGCCTGTGGTATAAATGCAAAAAAGCACCAAAATGGGACAATTTGGAGACTGACAGTTTCTGTGTAGACTTCCACCACACTAAGGAGTTCTCAGGAAACTTCACTTCTAGATTCAACTGCTTGGCAATGCTTCCCAGGTAACTGGTGTTCATTCCTTGTGTTTCTTGTAAGTGATAAATACGCAATCAGGTCTGGAAAATGGAAAATCCCATTTGTAAACATGTTTTAGTATTTACAAATGGAAGTGTGCCTGAGAAATCACACGAGTCTCATTCCAGGTGTACCCCATAACAACAGGATTCAAGAGACAGCAAATCCTAATCACATAAGCAAACGAAGAACTACTTTGTATTGAAAGATCCTGTACGTTAACATTTTGCAGAAAAAAAATATGAGCTGGAATCTTGTATACTTTATGAAGGAGAATGAATTCATCAAAATATTACTGAATAAAAAGATTTTCTTAATTCAACGAAGAAACAGTCTTTTATGAAGCAAACCCATTTATCTCTTATTTTCATAAGCTTAGAACCAACACTTAATTTACTGCCATCAAGCAATTTCTTACCTCAGGTCCCTGAGGACCCAATGGTCCACGGGGTCCAGGTTCTCCAATTTTTCCCTTAAAAAAACAAAAATCCCAGACATTTAAGATTTCTGCTGATAATTTATTTTTAACAACAGATGGTTACAAAGATTTTAAAAACATTTGTTAACAAAAAGGCCAACAGAAATGTTGAGATGACTTTTTCA
The DNA here is from genome assembly GCA_024734555.1 of Trochalopteron elliotii. NCBI lineage: Eukaryota > Metazoa > Chordata > Aves > Passeriformes > Leiothrichidae > Trochalopteron > Trochalopteron elliotii. The sequence continues at coordinate 2,761,755 of JANPWX010000080.1, read as the reverse complement.
CTAAATAGGAAATTTTATACCTGGCCCTCTTTGGACACTATTAAAACTAGTTCTTCACATCTCTTTGAAGTCACAACAAAAAAAAAAAAATTCAAATTTGTTTAGGACAGAGGAAATTGGGAGTTTGGGGAGGAACCATATAAAATCCCCTTTAAATATATAGCTGTTTTCAGAAAAAAGCTACATATTATTTAAATGTCCAGAAAGTAACTGTTACAGATATTGGTTTAAATGCTTACTTACATAATTTAAGTATCAAATCACAGCCCAAGAAATAGCAGTTTTGTGATTAATAACAATAAAATTAGGTCCTGTCCACATGTAATGGTAACTCCATTATATACAAATTTCAACCCCTCTAAAAATGGGCCATATTTCTTTAAGTTATATTTGTTCTGATTTCACTAAGTTATATCTGTTCGTCCACATTTTCACAAGCTTTCTGCCACCATAACTAGATATCACTTGTGGAAAATTAAGGCCTGACCTGGGAAATGTTTCTCCAATTTTTAACATGAATTACTTCACTGTAAATTCATTCTACAGTTAAAGTTAAATTTCTATTACTGGACTGAGGTCTCACAGCTTAATTTAACATAAGTCACAAGGTTGGTCACATTCAGCTTGTGCTTAAAATCCACAACTCTTTCAGGAATAGGCTGATTTACATGCTTATCTTAAAATAAAACTTCTTCTACCTTTAAAAGCAAAAATGTGATTTTTCCCATCTAAGCTTAAGCAAATTTGTGTAAGTTTATTGCAGGATTAGTGTTTACACTATAAGTTCTATGGGACAAGGAAAGTGTTTGTTAATGAATTTAAGGGCCCATGACATTCATGAGGTCTAAGTAGGTTTACCAGTTATTGGCTTGATTGTACATGAGAAAATTGACACTGGAGTGAGTATTGGCAGCTTTTAATTATATATTGAAAAGAAACAGCACTAAAAAAGGTGAGGAAAAGCAGGTAACCCTGTGCAGTATGCCTTTTCTGCCTCAACATTTAAAAACCCAGCAGAAATGGCAGCAGTGCACAGATGCCTTTAAAGCTGCTAAAAATCAGTAAATACAGAAACTCATCACTACTCCCATCCCTGTGAGAAATGACCGGCCATTATTAATGAGATCTCACACATTCCCTCCAAATCCAGCTAGTCCAAATGGCCATCTGCAAGTTCCCAAAGCTCTCAGTGGATTTGTTTCAAATATTATCTACATGTCCATTCTTCAACACAGTGATTGTCACAGATTATCTAATATCCTAAGCACCCTATTGAAATTTGACACATATACTGATCTTTGTACTAAAGTCTCACACTTTAGGATCTGACTCACTCATTAACACCAGTCACTAGAAATAAAAGCAGCTTGGACTTTATTCTTTGTGCATTTTGAATAAAGTCACTTCTAGGGGATTACATGCACTGTGAACATAACAATCACACAAAAGTGTCAAATATCAACACCAGTATAAAATATCAAGTATATAAACAGTAGTGTAAAATACCAACAATATACAGTGATATACTGAGAGCAAAATTTGATGTGTAGACTTACTGGGGGTCCTAGTTTTCCTCTGATCCCTGGGGGTCCTGGTAAACCAAGAGTACCCTGAAAAAAGAAAGTCATTAAATGCACATGAAAATTAATTGTTGTGTTATTTTGGAAGCAATAAATTGCTATATTTTGACACCTGAAACAGGCTTCAGAAGAATTCTGCAGGTTGAAAACTATCTTCTAACATTCAACTTTCATCAAAAGAGTTCTCACAGGATGTGCTATTTCAGTGACTTCTGATGTACTAGCCAAACAGGAAAGACGATCCCTATTTATCTCAGTCTGATGATGTGAAGGAGCATGCCAGACCACGTGCTGCTGCTAACCACAGCAGGTCCAGGTGAGCTGCAGATGAACCTCGAGGGTCAAGGGAAAATACCTTTTACAACAGGTCCTTAGAAAGATTGAGATCACACCATAATCCTTGTTTGACACATCTCTATACACACGGCTGCCAGAATTCTGCTTGTACCCTTTACTTGTTTTTGTGCACACTTTCCATAACTGAGTTTTAATTAGCACAGAATTTCTTAAAAATATGTCAGTACAGTGATATCCAGAAAGTATTACTACTGCATTCTACTTTTATGCAACCAATCTGCTACATTTTCAGAGACTCATAAACCTGATGAAGTTGTTGAAATTGTTGGATAATTTTGTAAAACAATGCAATTATAACTTACCTTGTCTCCTGGGTACCCCTGTTCTCCTGGCTCTCCTGCAAGACCATGTTCACCCTAAACAACATATAATTTTATACAGACATATGTATGTGGCTTAAAATGGGGTAGTTTTCAGAAACAGAGAATGAGAAAGATTAATTCAATATTCATTATTTAAAATTAACACAGATCTTTGACAATGCAAGGTGTTGCACTGAAATACCTCTTCCAGGAAAGTCTAAAGACACAGACCTGGATATTATTGTGTTCAGTAGTTAGTGTTCTGTTCAGAAAAAAGTTGGTCTAAAATGTGAGTCTAACATAAATTTAAAAAATAAAAGTCAGAAGACAAAAGAAATCAAAAGGAAAAATGGAAGGCTTTGCCAAGTACGTTATGCTCAAGTTTTAATGAAAGAATTATATATCTCCAAGATAATGAAAATACTTAAATCACCTTATCACCTTTCATTCCAGGCTGTCCCACACTCCCTGGGAAACCCTGTTAAAATAAAGAAAACATAAATCCAATGCTTGACTAGAATTTGGAAAGCAGCATAAGCATGTGGTTGTGGGATGGTTAAATAGCATACCGTGGGCCCTGGAATTCCTGATGGTCCAGTTGGTCCTGCTGGCCCAATGTCTCCCTATCAAACAGCAAGAAAGGTGACTGCATTTGATGAAATGGAGTAACGTAAAGACTCCTAACAGAATGTGGCATTTTTCTGCACCACAGAGAGAAAAAGATTTTTTTTAGGTTAATTTCTTAGGGGAAAAAAAGAAGTATTGGCATCATAAGTCCTCCACGTTTGCAGTTCCCAACGTAATCAGCAGAAACACGAGAAACAAAACTTGCCTCTTCTTGCGTACATTACAAATTCAAGAGAAGAAAACAGTGCATTAGGCAATGCAAATTCAGGGAGTTTTCTTTTGTATTGCAGCTGCACATTCAGCACCACTGCTGCTGCCCTTAGGGTTACAAAACAGCACTTCTCTATAGGCATCAAATTTGACTTAAAGAAATTATTCTATGATGAGTAGGGTCATAAAAAGCTGCCTTTTTAATGGTCCTTTTACTCAATTTCTCGTCTATCAGTGAGTTAGTTCTATGAGTAAAAAGAAAAGAAAAGGAAAAAGAGATGTGATTCTAAATACCAAGTGTGCAGAATCAAACCTACGTTCTGATGGGCATGCTAACCTTTTCTGTTCTAAGGTACCTTCAGAGTCCTTACTTTCTGGGATTTATTTGGGCACTTTTATGGCAGGGGAAAAAAAAGTGAATCACAAAATTAAGAATTTTAAAAGATCAGCACAGCAACAGCAATAATATTAATGAAAAAGCATGAGCTAAACATAAGACCTGACTTAGAATAGGTAAAACTATATTACAAAGGGAGAAGTCTATCTACTTGCTGTCTATTCAACCTTGGGGCAAAAAAGCCCAAAAAGGAAATGTTACATCTCTATGGCTATGCCAGAATTTAATAACACATATAAATAAAGCAATCTTTTGCCACTTGCTGAGAGTGATATGGAAAAGATGCAATGGATGTCTATGCATTTCCAGTTGAGCACACATTCATTATTCTCTGGAGACTCTTTCAGCAATGTTAGCAACCACATTCTTCTGCAGCCACTGACTTATGGCTCAGCGAAGAAAAAACAAGACCAATCACTTAGTGTCTTAATGGTGCTTGGTAGAGCTCCCAAGAAAATTGCCACTCTACATTGCTTTACCATTCCATGACTGCTTAAATGATATATTCTGTCATGCTAGCTGATCAAGTAAATTGTTTATGTTGCTTTCTCTGAGTTGCACTACATATTCTAGTTCAGCAAGGCATTTATGCATTAATAATACTGAATGTTGAAATGCACACTTATGGTAACAACAGCATTGATTGGAAAATCACAGTGGGATATTGAGCTGGGAAATTTAGCTTACAACAGCAACAGGAAGAAATTCCAAAACAGCTTTACAACATTCAGGTTCATTAAACACCTGTCACAGTCTCCAGATACATTGAGTGACTTAATTAACAGCAAAGAACTGGAACTATACAAAAATAAAATGAAAAAAGTGTTGAATTAGTCTGCCAGGCTTTTTAATCATTCTCCTTCACCTAATCATTCACCTTCCTGTATGTTAACATATGCTTATCACTTTGGATAAAACTGGGTGATCAATAAAACCTGCAGCTACAGCAAGCATACCTTTTCCAACATTTCTAGGTGACAAGTGGAACTAAAACCAAATTGCTTCTTCCAGTCGAAAAGATAAAATACCAGAAAATGAAAAAAAAAGCTTTCCTAGTTTTAAGTGGGGTTCTTTAAAGGAAAAAAAAACATTTAAAATTTAAAAAGAAAAACTAATTCAGGTATCTGGCAGTAAATTTTCTGAAACTCTTCATCTTATTAAAACTCATAGCGTTGCTAAGTCTTGAAAGACTGACTGTTCAGCCACCCAAAACTCTGAACCTGGCAACAGCTCTGTATATTGAAAAAAATCATGGCTGGAAGGAATTACTGGACTCAGCTTGCTGCTGCTGCTCATTTTGCCATTATTCTCATGAGCAAAGACAAAAATATAACTAACTCTTGACACTGCACACAGCTGGGCTAGACAAGCTATTTGAATTAATGCTCCTGGTTTCTGCCAGAAAAATATATTTAATCTCATGTTCAATATTGCATCTTGTAGTAGTATAATGTGTTATGTCTGACAAAGTATTTTAAAGCAAACATTGAGGACTGTAGGTCTTTAGTCACTTTTGGATGACCATTAGCATCTGCCTGCACAAAAGAGAGCTGAGGCCAGGGAGCCCAGACCCATTTGGAAAGCAGGTCTGGCCAAGGAACAGGGCTGCACCACACAGGCTGCACCTGGGGATGTTGGGGTCACCTGAAACTCCCCCAGGGTCTTGGTGAAATTCTGGTACAGATTAAAGAGTGCAATGGTTCCTCGTAAAGAACCTCTGGAACAAAGCACAGCTCTTCCAATTCTCTGACTGTGAAAGAGGAAACTAGAGCAACCCATATACTGGAACCATGTGAAAGAGTCCCACATATAAACAAGAGAAGTCCACTCAAATGGAGCTCACGCTCTAAACAATTGTTAATTTCATGCTGTTCAGAATCTAAATGTGTCACCAACTTCTTTGGTTCTTTTTTCCCCTCCAAAAAATAGCCCTCATTATGGTTATATTCCATCTATGTACAAGTGGCAAAAGCTTCGGACTGGTTATTTAAAATTATTTTTCTATTTCACAAAAAAAATATTGACACTCAATCTTTCTGTAAGTGACTGCAACTCAGCAAGAAGCCACATGGAGCTTTGATCCTGCAAACATTGATGCTCATGAACTCTAGGTAGGGCGAAACTGCTAAGTTTTAGTCAAAATAATCAGCAACAGTATCTTTTTGGAAGTGACATATAGTAGGCTTTTTAAAAAGCCTCAGGTACATTTGTACAATTATCAAAGTCTTTGAGATTAAAATCCAAAGACAGTCATATAAGGGACAAAAGCAAACCACAATTTAAGCAAATTCTCAAGAGTGCAAGCTCCTGTCCCATGAGTGCATCAACTGGCCTATGTCAACTGACAAGAACACAGAAAATCATGTTTGCATGATGAAGGCTGGAAGCTACAGAGGTTTCGTGACCAAGCTTTTGTTTCCACTATAGCAGTGCCATAACAGTCCTAATCAGGCAGCAAAGGATGACTTACAGGAATTCTTTCTTCTTATGAACATATAATTAGAAAGAGGAACAACTGAACTCAACTGTTGTGCTTCAAAGGAAAAGTAAGATGACCATCAGTGTAAAGTACAAGCTTATCAAGAATGTTTCAGATCTGCAGATATCAAAAACCCACAAAACAAACACTGGAGACAATCGTGCTTTCCTTAATTCAAGTGTAAACACTTGGTTTTTCTCCCTTGTTAAGAATGTGGCTGTGTAGCCAGACATGACTGAGACAACATCAAGAATCAGAGGTCCTCTATGAGTAAATACATAAATTAAAAAAACTAAGGGACTGAGACAACTCAGAAAGAAAGTCTTTCCCACCTTTTGTAGGACTCACAGAGCTTCTCTGGTACAACTGATAGATACAACTACTGTGTGCAACTCCACAGTGAGCATCATAGCCTTATTCCATACATATTAAAAAAAAGAATATGATCTTGTAAACATGATAAGTAATTTTTCTTAGAAATTAATTCTGCTTTGAATTTGGTAGCCATATTCAGGAACCAGTGAGGACTGTTGTCATTAAAACGTTTGAGACCATTGAACCCTTCACACTGGCTTTAGTGCTAGGAACCAGCACACTTGGTCATTTCAAACAAAAACCCCAAACATACTGGATCAGAAACAAGCCAACACAAATCCACACCAAGTGTAGAAATGCTCCATGCTGCCAACATGATGGCAGTTTTGTAGAGTGAGATTATTTAAAATCATGCCTATCTAAAACAAAAGTTGTTTAAATCCCTGAATTTTCGTAATTGTTTTTACTATTTCACAAACACACATGACAAATGCTTTAATGCAGCCATATCAAAGTAAGTAATAAAAGTATACTCACCCTTAGTCCTGGAAATCCAGGAGGACCAACACCACCAACAATTCCCTTTAAAGAAAACTGATTTTAGATTATCTGAATTTTACCATCTAGAAAGAAATCCCAGTGATAAGATAAAAGTGATCAACTAAACAAGACAGTTTTGATTTTTACAGAGTTTCCAAAGAGTGACAGTTTTTATCACTGTATAGAGAAATATGCTCAGTAAAATCCCTGGATTTTGGAATTAGATCACTAGATATTTGCACCACAGGAACACTTCTGCTGTTAATGTAGGAATATGAGACTTTTTTACCATGATACCTAAAGTGGAAGGAAGAAAAAACAATTTTTTGAGAGTGAAAAACAAATTTATTAAGATTCCTTTGAAAAATAAGTAAGAGCACCATCTCAGTTCATAGGAAGACCTCTGCAAATTAAAGGCTACAATCTCTTTATGAAAAATTATTTCTTGATACGAACTATGGTATTTGTACTTCATATACATAAAAATTCAATAGTACTCCACTACTGTCCCAGCCACAGTTTACCTCAGAAGAGGCTAAAACTGCTGAAAACAGCTGCTAAGTCTCTTTGCCCTATGTGAAACAGGCATTGTAGCCCTCCAGGTTACCACGCCTCATGCAAGATGTCCCAACACCTGGGACCTGCTACTCAGTGGATAACATACACAGGGTCCACTGCAGCCTCTTGGCACCCACAGGGAAGGGGAAGTTTTATGTGAGAAAATCTAAGCCCTTCTAAGAGTGTCCAGCTGGGCATGGCTGCTGGACACAGCACAGAGGACACCTTCGTGCTCTCCTCCCTCTTCATGTGCCTACACACCATCTCTAACCTGCTCTAAACTATCCACAGGGGAAGTTGAATGCTCTAGCAAGCCCCTCCAAGGCAGACTGACATCCTCAGAGAATTGAGAGGGTGCTGTGGAAACGAAGGATGGCATTAGTCAGTTAAGCAGAAGAAATTAGGCATGGAGACAAATGCCATTAGTGTCAAGTCAGCACACAAGAAGAAATGTCTTCCCTACAAGTTCCTGCTGCCACAGGCCTCCCAGGCAGCTCCTGGTCTTCAGTGCCAGCTCATAGAGAGGCTCTGTAAATATGCCTTTAGCTTTGCAGACCCCTGCAGCTGCAGCACTGGCCCCTTGCCTGAACAAGCCCTGCGGGGTGAGCTTTGGGGGAAAAGGGGAGAGGGGTTGCTGCCTGTCAAAGAAGGCAGTAAGATCAGCAGCTGTCTTGGCAGATTAGATGGAACTTGTTGGCAAATGCTTGCAGTAAAACAGGCTTCTTTGTAACACACAAGTCTGTAATTTCAGATCCAGGCTTTCTGAGCTTGTTTCTATTAAAGTACTGTTGTGCAGATCTGGTGGAAAGACAATATCTGCTTTATCAGGAATGGAGGGACACTTGGGAATACGAGGAGGGGAAGGAAGAACTCACCTTTTAATATCATTTGCAAGGCAGCTGGTGACACTCAACACTTCAGTGGGTTTTCCAGATGAAAACCATACTGATATCACCTGACATTCCAACAAGGGAAGCTTTGCCTTAGGGACCAGAAATGCGTAAGAATTTTTTTCCTGTGCTTCAAAATGTTGACACCAAACATTGATAACCCACCAGCAAAATCATGTAAGCTTTCTAAAACAAATTTCTAAGATGGGTGTCAAGGTAGACCTTCAAAAAATAGAGAAACTCTGTCTAGTTGATTCCTCTGTTCCATATCAGAAAAATCTTTAGACACAAACTGATAGTAGGAGCATCCAACAATACAAGATGATTTAAATCAGCTGCTCTTTTACCCAGAACTTGCTGTTCTCTTCTCTTGCCCAAAGCCTTTCACTGGTTTCTGACACCAAAGGAAACCTGAGTTTGGAGTCTGCAGCCAAAGTTTCAGAGCAAGACAGCAAAGCTCCTTTGAGGGCAGCCTGTGAAGTGACGTGACTGTGCCACAGGCTGAACACCACACTGCAAGGGCACACACTGCCAAGGACAAAGCTGTTATCACACTGATTACAATGCACTAAATGACATGCTAGCATAATTGTGTTTAGTACCAGTTCAAAGGATGAAATCAACCATCAAATGTACAAGCACACAAAAGCTGGGGTTCTACATGCAGGCAGAATCCTATTTTGTTAAGGTGATCTTAGAATAATGGTTTAAATAAACAACACAAAGTCATATCTAATGCAAGAACTTCTGAAAACAGAATATTCATTAGTAATGCAATGAGGGCAGCAAGAGATCTGATTCTCAAGGTAGTCAGCACATGCAGCAGTGGAAAACGTGTTCTCTCAGCAGCTTTCTGAGTATTTTCTTCCTCTTTTTTATACTTATTATAGAAGTTTCCTAGCAATTTCCATGGGAAAGTTAACAGTCCAAAATTTTCCTGTGGATTTGAAGACATTTCTTTTGAGGCAAATGTCTCCTTAAATTTTGGAGGGGAGTTAATATTGAGTTTTACAAATTTGATCGTGTTAATCAACACACAATTCAATACTTACAGGACTTCCATCTGGACCAGGGGGGCCTCTATTTCCAAAGTCACCTGGAAAACCCTAAAGCAGAATAGAAAATACTTGTTCTTCATTATTCAAGACATAAAAGGTGGTCTGGACACTGAATCCCTATAGGTTTGGGGAATTAAGGCATCACAGATAGATTCAGGGAGCGTGATGGAGAAATGGAAAAAGCAGAAAGTTTCAGCAACACACTTCAAATTAACAGAATCAGGATATTTGTCTCCTAAAGCCATAAACCCAAAATAATACAACTATACACTATGGAAAGATATGGAAAAAGCAGACAACTGAATTACTTTAAGAGCAATATTAAACAAGTATTACTTGAATTGTTTTCCTAGAGCCTGTTTTCCTATTTCTTATTTTTAACTCAATTTTTTTCCTGTTAGCTTCAACATTAACCAAAACATCTGTCCTTCTTTCCTTAACTCATCCCCAAATACTAATGGCTGGCATCTCAGTATGAGATCTCATGCTCATTAGAAATCAAACTTTTCATCTTTCTAACCAATGTGAACACTTGCCTTAGTCTGCATCTAGACACTGAAACAATAACTCAAGACATAGTAAAGCCTCACTTATTTTATGAAAGTTTTTGACTTCAGAGAGCAGATTATCAGAACAGGAAAGAAATCTGATTTGCCAAGTCAAGAATCGAAACTTAAAACAGAATTTCCATTTCTTGCTTCAGAAAGAAAATGGAATGGAATTCCACCACTTTACTGGCTCTAATCTTCCTTCCTTCCTGTTAGGGTTTTGAAAATTGCTTTACTTCTTTCAGATGTTGCCTGCTGCAGAAGCACATAAGTTGCTGGGGAAAAGTGATTTGATTTTTTGTTTGGGTTTTTTAGGAGGGGTGGAGGTGGGAGGGTGGTATGAGGGATTTTTAAATTAATTTTTATCAGTTTAGTATTGCTAGGCAGATCTCACTATTTTACGGGAAGAACCACATGTAGCTAACTAGAAACTCACGGTATTAGTTTGAAGCAGTACCATGAAATATTTTCATGATTGTTATGTGTTCATTGTATGAAATCAGGAGAAAGGAGGTAGTGCAGATCTACTGAGAAGTCAAAATCATTTTTTAACCACAGTGTAAGGTCTATATAGGAGTTTATCAGAAAATTTGCAAAATACTAAGCTGGAAAAGGATTCTACCTGGAAAAAAATCCAAGCTATGGCACTCAAACCACAGACACTTTTCTTGGAATTGAAAAAGTCACACTGTTATTAGAGTACTGAGATAACGGAGAGTTGCACTGACCTCAAGAAATCAGCCACAAAAACCTGAGCATTACTAATCCATCTCCATGGGAAAAAGGAGCAAATTCCATCCTTACAATAATTTTTGTGTGAAATGCTCTTTCTTTGTCTTTCCAATGTTTCGATATCTTTTTACCTCTTCATGTGTATCAGGAACAGTACTTTGAGGCATTAACCTTTCACCTCTGTAAAACCCTGTTCAAACCTGCTGCAGGTCAAAGCTACAATTCATTTGGCCTTTTTAAGCTGCTTTGTTTGGAGGGCATCCACACAGCTGTCCAGCTCAGGACTTGCTGCAGCAGTGTCCTTCCTTAATGGAATGGGGGATATACATCATCATACAATAGTATTCCAACAGTAGTCAGGAAGATAATACAAAACTGTGTCAAGGAGATGGAAAAATCATATCATAAATCAAAGCCATATTTGGCTTTAGTAACAAGCCAAACATATAAAAATGAAGGCAACATTTTATGCATGTATATATATATATAACTGCCAAAATATGTTGAAACAACTGAATAGCTATTAATTCTCATCATCATGCATGATAATGTGAAATAATCTGGGACAGCCTTCTGTAGCATCTTTTGGCTTGATATTAGGTGGAGATTTTTTCTGCTTTCTCACGTTAATTCAGGAAAGATAAACACAGGAACTCCTCTCACAACTATGAATTTCTTGATCAGCATCTGATCACAGAACTCACAAATAAGAAACTATAACTGTAACCAAAATCTGATAATACAGGTCTTCATCTTTTTGCCACCTTATCATTTAAAAAGTAGAGATTCTTAGGTAATGGTCAGTAAAGTAGATTTAATTGATTCTCAAGGTTGTACACCATTGGTCATTTTTTTCCCAGCTCTGAAAATGCAGTGTAAAATTTTACATATGCAAAATGAATACTATAGAGTGACTATGTTGTTAAAAGCTATTGACAAAGAGGATGAAGCCAAAGGTTAATTTATGACTCTTTCCTAAAAAGCATATTTTGGTTGTACTACCTACTATTGGTAGATGTTGGAAGAGGCAGAATTGTCATAACACACATGTATATTTTTTTGAAACTCACAAATGAGGCCTCCATGGGGAAATGAAGGATGCAATGGGACAGTTTTACCAACCACATGAAATCACAAATGATACAGCACAATCCCAGCCTAGCAAGAGTTACAAAAGTGACAGATCACCCAGTCTTTATAATCACATTCTCAATAGCATGTGTCTTAGATTTTTCAGTATGAGTTCAATCTTAGTAAGTAGAAAAATGAAAGCAAAATGAACAGTCACAAAAGTATAAAACTGGAAGCAATAGAATACTACTACTGTGCAACAACTGTTTTATTAAATCAATATTATCATTTAACATTATTAAGCATACAAAGCATGATTATTCATAGCTTTAATATAAAACAGAACCTGAACTGTTTTTACAGTTACAATGGACTAGATTACTAAATTCTTGGTAAAATTTACAAGGTCTGTTCTGACATGTTGACAACTAACTAATCACAGATAGAAGAAAGCTATGTAAAAATCTTCCCTAAATAAAAGCAAAATGTGGCATGCTAACAAAACAGAAAATGCATTAAAAATATGGCAGAATTAGCCAAATTTCACATTACGATGATACAACAGAAAGAAATTGAACACTTATTTCTACCATGAAATATTTTCTTAAAATGATATTGTATGCAAAACAAATCCTCACTCTGTAGATTCAGGCAATTGAATATTTTGTTCCATTTCAAATATGGCAGAAATGTTACATATATGAACAACTGTTGAATAAACCTAGCAAGTAGCAGCATTTTGTCAATTATAAATGTTTACAATCCCTTGTATGATCCACTTCTTCTACACTTGAAAATTATTTTCCAAAATTGATTTTATACTTGGGATCTGATTTCTTTGAAAAAGATCTCTGCCAGTCAGACAGGGTTTTTATTTTCTCAAGTATTATTAGGGACAGTTTTATCCAAAATAAAAATTTGCACCCTAGAACAAAAGGTGAGAACCCTGCCTTCAGGCATTGTAGAATTCCCATGCCAAATTTCTTTTAGTGACAATGCCCTGGCCCAAAGCATTGTTAACTCCAGGGCACTATGCCAAAAAACTTTGTCATTACAGCTATCACTGTTTTGGGGGTTAAAATAACATGTCTTTTCTAAGCTTGAGATCCAGCAAAGTACTTCAAGCCAGGTTCCCATGTGATTGCTCTCCTGGCTGGACTCCACATTAGTAGCCTTTAGTCAAATAAGTACTGTATAGATCATAGAAAGGAATTAGAATGAACCTTGGGACTGAAGAAATTACAGCGTTACAAAGAAATTGGTACTGAATGAAGGTAATCATAGACATTCTGCAGAGATGCTTTTGGTGCTCTGTCACCTATGTGAAGCCTCCCTGAACAGATTTATACCAATAAAAGTCCTTACAGAGCACAGGCTGGCACTGATAGAAGCTCTGCTCTTACTGTAAATGGCAAATAACTGCTTACCACATCACACACAGCACCAACCGACCGCTATGGACTGGGACAAATACTACATGAACCACTACACTGGCAGGCAGAAGCCCCAGGGAAACCAGCCACAGACACTGACAGTAGAAGGCAAAACGTGTTCCAGTGCACTCTGCTGTCACCTCCACTTCCTATTCCATACTGAACACGAGCCTTTGATTCCCATCCAGGTTCTCCTCCTTTTTAAATGCTGCAGGTGACTCACCACTGTCATGTTGGCACAAGACACTGCCAACTTCTGCAAGGGCTTGATGGCACAGAGCCCTTTTTGCCCAACACTCAGATGCAAAAAGTAGCATTTCATCCAAATTATATGCAAACTACAATATGGTCTTATGGCAGCTTCAGAAAGAGCAGTCTATAGGCTTAATATAATTTTGCTTGCCTTTTTGTATGTCAAAGCAATTTTTGAAGGCTAGTGACTTTTTTGGCTGGTGTTAGATCACACAGAAAACAAAACACAATTAAACAGAATCCTCTACAACTTTCACAGCATACATCAAGGGCCAAATAATGATAATCATTCTACTGCTGGACAAATTTGTTCAACGTGGTAGATGAAAATCATCTTAACTTCTGAGTACCACTGACTGCACAGCTAGAGAACCCTATGGTGTTTTCCAATCTCAAACCACAAGAAAGTTAAAACAGGAAACTCCTGGACAGCTTCAAAGACCTAAAATAATATGGTTGCAACAGAAAACAAAACATTTGGCATTGAAGACACACCACAGGAAATATGTAAACCTTGACAATGTATACTTGGCAGATTTGTGTTTATTCTCAGCTGTAGAAATATATGTTAAGTAGAGGACAGCTTTAATTTACTACAGTCCAGAAATATCAGACATTAGAAGAAGCTGATTTTCATCCAAACCAACACCAGACTTATGAAGCTTGCATCATATGTGCACTTTGTGCTAACACCAATTTTACAGAACATATTTGTGTGTTTCTATCACCTTCTAATCCTCCTCATAGCTGATATCAGTAACCTGCCACAAGGCTCACAGTGGGAAGTCTTTCACACTTCAAAACATCTAGGACTTAGAACCTGCACAGAATCTGCACTTCTAAAAGTACTAATTGAAAGCAACAGAAAGTCACCTATGGACAAAAATAAAACTAACATTTTTCAGCTGATTAAAGCTACAGAGTTAATTCCAGGTGGATTTACACTGGCAGAAGGATTGTAACAAGTATTAGAAGTTTTACCTGTCTCCCTTTTGGACCTCTTTTTCCACGGAGGCCTGGGATACCCTGAAAAAGAAATAACCCATCATTAAGTAGATTTTCTTTTCTTCAATACTTAAATGCAAGTAATTAAACCTCCATTTGATTGGAAAAACACAGTGTGAGATGCACCACTAAAAAAAAAAAGAAAAAAAAAAGGATTTGAGCAAAGTATCATGGAGACAACATCCTAGAGCAGAAACACAAACTTTGTTTGTCTTTACTGTGGCAATATCAGAACATCAGTGAAAAAGAGCCTTGTCCTGCTTCCATCACATGTCCAGACAGCCTTTTTGCTCAAGTGCAATAAGAAAAAGCTCAAGCACAAACTAACAGAGATTAACACTTCCATGACTGGTTCTACTGCAAAGATCATCCAACAAGAGACAAATATAAATCATTGACAAAAATAAATTGTTTGAATGAAAAATATTCATTCATGCTTTTCTAAAGACAAAAAAAGAAAATAATCCTAATCGTTGCAGCTGTAGATTAAAGTAAAATAATACTTTACAGCTGCTCCCCATTTCACCTTAGCACCAGGACACTTCATTGATTACACTAATTGGGTATGACCCGTTCATCTTATTTTCTTCACATCAGTTTTGCTTTTAGCCAAAAAACATTTAAATGAATCATTAAACCTTGTACATTTCCCCCCATTGTAGCAGACATTGCATTACCACGCAGACATCAACATTTCATTAATGTTCCATTGGGCCTACCCTTTCTCCTTCAGGTCCTGGTTGTCCTGCCACACCTGGAGGTCCAATGAAACCCTAGAAACACAAGAACAATGCCTGATTTCAAGGCTGCTTGCCCCTCAGTATTGGTCAGCTACGGGTTCATGACACAGGGATTAAATTCAGGCTCACTTGAAACTACCACTGAAGCTCTAGAAATTTAAATGTGACTAGGATTTACTCTCCAACCAACAGCAATAACAATTTCCTGTTACAAGGGTACAGAATCAGCTGATGAAGAAGTACTAAGTTATTATTAGAAGTACTAAGACAAGTTTGCATCAGATGTATTATTTATCAGAACAGATGAAATCAGCAACTTTTTTCTTAAGTTAACCTTATTCATGAACTCCATCAGAAAAGTTCTCTCATCTTTAATAACACTGTGTGATCATTGGTATCTGTAAGAGTTCTTACAAGAAAAGCATTTATTTTAATAAAAGCAGAATGCTTTTCTTATAGTCACAATATATTTCTCTCCCACCATTCCTTGTATAGAGAAATGGATTCTACACTACCAGATTCAAACTGAGACTGGAATAAAAATATTAAATTAATTACTAAAAATAGAATTCTTTGCTTTCATATATCTCCAGTTGTAATGATTTAATTTCTTGGGGGTTGATTTTTTTTTAATTATGGAAGATGGTGCCTACATTGTCATCCAGACCTAACAAGAGTAAAGAAAACAAAGGCACATCTACTTTCTACAGTTACTTAAAACATCTGAGAAGCAGAGCACAGTTTGATTACAGAAATAATTTAAACCTAAAGCTCTACAGATAGTTCATATCATATTGATATGTACCTCCACAGCACAGGAGTATATGTCAAGAGGGCTGTGTCATCATCTTAACTGGAAATTACTTTTAGAATTCATACACAATTTAGCTTGAGGTATTTTTCCCTAAAACCACTCACACATTGGCCATTTTCAGCTTTGTGTAAACAGAGAAGGAGTAACTTTTAGGAAAGTGACTAGGATCACTTACGTCTTGTTCATTGAAGGGAGAACAAGGCAAAATGCAGATGAGAATATGAACAAAAATAAACTGAAGAAACATAAAAGAAACAATCCCTGAGGGTACAATATCTGTTGGCACTTGATCGTGCCAAACTAAGTTTTCCCATCACTGTAATCAAAACTGACATTAAAAAAAAAAATTCCAAAACCCCCAGACATTTAAGAAACCACTACAGGTAAAGGCTTCTAGTAACTACACTAAAAAAACAAGACAGAAGCAACTCTTGCAACACAATAAGATTATATTATATATATATATATATATATATATTATATATCAAATCCTAGATGCAACCAGTAACATACAAGTTTCTGGAAACCTGTACCTACTCCTTGATGGTGAGACTCAGTCTGAAGAGATACTTATCCATGCACAAGCATGTGTAGGCATGCTCATCTGTCTATTTAAAGAAACCAAAATTACACAGCACCCACCCAGAAAAATCAACATAAAAACCAACAAACACACAACCCTCAAAAAAACCCAAACCACCAAGAAACAGAGAAAGAGCACCATAAAACACACACACACACAAAACCCCCAAACCAGCCACGAATAAAAAGCAATCTATTTTGCTTCCAAGAAAAACCAAAACCAAACCTTGAATGCACAGAGCATTAAGAACCTTCAGTGCCTGCAATACACATAACTGACTGAATCATTCTAAAATCTCAAGACCCTTTTCATGATTTTTATGTGACAAGACTGTTTTCCTTTATTCATTTCTGTAGCTGTTACAGATTGCAAACGTCAGATATGTCTCCCTTCTGGACAGGCTCCATTACAGAAATAATGCTTCAGGCCTGAAACAGCCCTTCCAACCATTGCCTTCTTCTCCCTCCTGCATGCAAGTGAGAGGATTGGCAACAATGGAAAACTCCTCTATGCTGCTCACCAGGGGAAAAAAAAATAAACTCCTGCATATATTTTGAAAGAAATTCTGTGTTTTCTCATTTGTAGGCTCTATAAAGGCAGAGTGGTTCTGCAGGCATACAACTGGCACAGGTGAATTAAATTCCTCACCCCCTTTACTGCCTACTGTATGGGTAAAAATAGACATGCGTATCAAAATGCTTAAGATGCTTACTTACTCTTACTCCTTTAGGACCTGGGTTACCTTCTGGTCCAGCTAGGCCCTGTTACAAAAAGACAGGGGTTGTAATTAATTCTAAACAATCAGATTTACTCTATGTAAAAGAACTGCAACAGCACTTGTAAACTGGCAACACGTTCTTGAAATTTTTAGGACTGAAGAAGGTGTCATGGAGTAGTCCCCCAGGACCATGTTCAGAAAGGTCTCCCATTAATGTGTGGCTGAAATGCAAATCATGACTGAAACTTCCATTACGTTAAAATTATTTCTTCTGGGAGAAAATTTTTTTCCAGACACACTGATCAGGCATTACAGTGACATAATTTCACAGGATTTTTGTATGAGCTTTTATATTTGGACACATTTCAATTATGTTCAAGCTAATGTCAGAATTGCATATGTGGTCTCCAAATGCTCTAAACATTTTATGTGATTCAACACAAAAAAGGTTATCATCCATTACTCTATAAAATATTGTAATGGAACTTTAAAATATATAGCCATTACAAACTTAATCCAACAAAACACTGAAGTATTGGTCAAATTCACCCTTTAAGCAAACACAAAACCACAAAGTCAATTGTTGTCAATTTGGCTCATATAGCTTTACATGAGGAAAATGCTGAGTACTTCTATCTTATTTTTATTACTGCACTGAGGTATCTGTCACTTTATATCTAAATCAATATTTACATAAGTACTTGTGTTTAAAGAAAGCTGCTTTCTGGCTTTATTGGTTCCCCTAAAATATCCCAATGGGAAAAAACCACAAACTTTAAAGTTCCCCATCCCTAAAAGACTGAAGAAATAGTTTCAGCAGTGAAATAAGCACATTGGTGAAAAATCAGGAGGAACAGGCAGTTTCCTACTGTTTCTGGACTTGAAATACAAAAGATAAACCACACAGGACCACATGAGGTGTTTGAAGGGATTGTAAAATATTCGGACATTCAGTACTTTGGTAATGCCATTTATACATTCCAGAAAGGAACAGCAATACTGCATCTAACACATCAAAGTTCAGATGCCATGAGATTCAACATTCCCTCCAGGCCACTACCAGAGAAAGAGGTTTGTATCAAAGAAAAATGACAGGATGTAAACAAATACATTTTTATAATTAGTGGTTTCAGAAGAGTTAGATATGGTACTTCTGAAAAGAATAAATGAGAAAAACAAAAAATAAAATCCAAAGATATTTGTATAGTTACTGCACCTGCCTGCCAGGGTAACCAACTGCCCCAGTACTGCCAGCCATTCCTGGAATTCCCTAAGTGGAAAACGAAGAAAGAAAAGGAAAATAAACAACAAACATGTTTAACGTCATGGCTTGGAATTTGTTTTTTCACTTCTCTTTTAACATCTACTCGTACGACACAGCTTAATACATGGAAAAATACTCTTTAACCAAGCTACACAGAACACCCAAAAATTGACTCATACACAAGTAACTCTGCCAATTTCAGTCACATATCCTTTTAAAAGTATCTAAGATTTTGTGAAATACAACAGTGCATGCCTTATTTCCATAATTCAAAAATAATTCAGGAGGGCTATAGGAAGCAGGGCCCTAAAATGAGATAATTGCACTGGTCTTAAGTGCATTTGAAACAAATACATTAAACTTTCCATTAAAGAATCCTTGTCTTCTTACAAAACAAATGTTTGTTTTGTTTCTTCCAGAATTAGGTCAATATAGCACTGGATAAATCACGAATGTATACAATTCTTTCCATCTTCTTCTGTTGTCAAGAATCAATTTTTTTCCACTACTTATCTCTATCTCTAATAGAGATACAATGGAGATTACAGTCATCACAGAAAACTTCCTGTGAGACTGTAATTAAGATCACCAGTCATTCAGCTAAGGTTTGGCAGTAAAACCCAGAAAAGTCATGAATGATGTCCTTGGGTTTTCATCTCCTCTTAGGTGTTTACTATCAGTTATCATCACCATTTCCTTTTCAGTGTGATGCAAAAGGAGACTCCTTCCATCTACTCTGCTATTAGGAGCCTCATAAATGCTAAAAAGAGACAGCAATTGGATATCTTTGAAATTACATTCAGATTTCTTCCTGAATTGACATGGAAGTTTAAAAAAGGGCTGAATAACTACTTCATTTCCTACATGCTAGGAGATGTAAAATGCATTAAATCAGTAGAGGTTTGAAATGTGCATTTTATAAGAATTTTACATCAACATCCTCCCAGTTGGTGTGGTAGTTGACAAACAAGCTGGTCTTTTCCATTTCATTTAGGCTACTTTTTTACCACACTGATCTCTACACAATCTGAATTCTTGTTAAAAACCGGTCCAATATTTCCTTAAGCAGTTTACACAGCTTGCTGATATTGAACACCTATAATGGATTATACATTCTCCTATCCTAATTGCTCATCTGTAGAGTGCAGTGCACTGTGCTTGCATCCCTTACCTGCTCACCCCGTGGCCCTTGCAGTCCTGGGTAACCCTTAAGACCCTGCAGGTAGAGAAAGAGATTTGTTATAAACACAATTAAACAAACAAAATAGACCTTCTTCTACTCAAGGAAAGAAATCTGAATTTGTCTGCCTGCAGAATTAGTATGGTTTACATTCAGCAGCTCATATGAAAACTGAGCTAGAGAAAAGTAAGAAAACTTGACACTTTAGACAATTTCAAGACGTCAGTATGCTTAAAGGCAATTTCAGACTTGTACTCTTTTAAACAAATGAATACATGGTCATAGATTCTGTACTGTGCATTTCCCCATTCCAAATCCTTGTCACAATGCCCTTTCTAAACAAGGCAGTTCAGAGGAAGGGTGTAGAGGGTCATCCCAGACTGTTCTAGGACACACAGGAAGAACAGACCTTCCAGGACACAAAACATCTCTAAATTAATATAGAACAAATTTTGGCTATTATACCATGGAATTTAGATTGGTACAGAGAACAGCCTCATCCCAGAAATTTTCTCTGTGGTGCTGGAACCACAGAAAGAGATGAAACTCTGGAACTTCACTCCCTGCACATCAACCAATTCAAGCATATTTTAACTCTTAAAGAAAAAGAAGAAATAAAATAGAGCTGGAGTTTGCCATCCCCATCAGTACACTTGAAAGAGGAACCACCTTGAACATCTTTACATCGGGGTAAACATATCCAGACAAGCTGGCCTAAAAGAGAGGCCTGACTGTTGCATGACTGATGCAGAAGCCAAGTGTCTGGTCTCCACATTCCCTGCAAGAGATACTGGGAATACACAAGTCCAAAAGCTACAGCTTGAAAGACAAAAGACCAAAGCAATCGTTATTCTGGATAGAAATCTATCATAAACTTGGACTCAGACATTGACTGAGCAGTGGGAGTGTCTTGGCTGATGTTAAACATCTGTCTGCCTTGCAGCGTGATGATAATTATCACTCAGTAGAGACTTGAGACTCACTGTAATCAAAAGAAATTCTGCAACTGATTTCAGCAGACCAGGTATTCCAAAGTTTCGGATAAGCTTCTGTGTGACCACAACAGCATTGCTGCATGAAATTAATTTTATTATCATATACAAAATTAAAAGATAAAAATATTTTGCTTGGTGACGATTTTGGCATAAGCCAGTAACTCCATTTCAGCTTTTGAAGTATGCCTCAGGAAACTACAATTTTTTACAGTCCCAGCCAATCCTTTATCTCATGAATTTCATCCATTACAGAAATCAACTGAAATAGGTATAGCTGGAAGAGACCCCCTCAGTAGTTTCATTATTTTTTACTAGAAAAAAAGGAAAGCTATACACAGAAATGCTCAAAGAAAAGTTTACCACAATTTTTTCAAAGTGGATCATTTTAGCTAATTAACATCTATATGGACAGACTCAAAAGAAGGCACACAAAAAAGTGAAATGAAGGACTGATTTCTGCTTAAATTAATTACCTTCCAAATTCTAATGAGGATTAATTCTCTGACTTACAGGCTCGATGTGGAACAGAATGGTTTGAAGCTTCCTATTACAAACTTCAAGCACATTTCAAAAACACAGCAAGTTGTAAGAACAATTTAGTCTGTGTGAGAGAAAAAATATCTACTGCCAACTAAAACGCAGCAAGTTTAAGTGTCTGACTTCTACCATGTGCAGCACAGTGGGACCCAGACTGAGTAAAGTCTGTATACAGCAGTCTGTATGTGACAGCAAGGACTATTTTGACTGAGTCTTTCCATTTTACTGCTGCCCATTGTGTTTACCAGAATTTCTAGGTATTTGCAATAAAAATCTAGCACCACTGGCAACAAGAGTGCCAAGAAGTTCCCATAACCTGCAAAAATCAGTAGGTAAAGTGTTATGACAAATGCTACCACCATCAGCTACAGAGAGAAAGTAAGTGCAGCAAATAAATGGACTCCCATGTGCTGTCACAAGTCCTCCCAAAGCTTGCTTATCAGCTCCAAAGTGTCACCATACTGCCTCTAGTTTTGAAAAAATGTTTCATCAGAGAATGGCTTTGTTTTATTTTTCCTTAATAGTTCCATTCTATCTTGTTTGCTGATCTTTATTCCACAACTAAGATTTCACCTAGCAACTCAGCCCAAATATCCCAAGGAATGGAAATACTGCTTTTCTCTCACAGGACTGGCTGGAGATTCCTTCTGCCCAAGGAAAATTGGATTCTGTCAAAGAAGCACTGGGAGACACTCAGTAGCATAAAGCTGACATTAAATAGCATAATGCTGGTACTACCATAGGTATACTGCTTTCGAAATTTGCTTATCAGCCTTACCCTTACATGATGCCAAAGTAGAGACAAAACAAAATAAGGAGCCCTTCTCAGGTTGAAGCAAAGCTTTTTCCTTCCACATTTCTTATTCCACTCTACTTCAGCATGCAAATTTTATTAGGATTTCATAGACCCAGATTCTCATGATTTACTGTCACACACATATTAGATAGGGAATAAACCAGAGCAAAAATTGTAGTCAATCTTTATAAAATTCTTTCCAGTGTCATTGCAAAGCACCTGTAACAGCACAGTGCTGCAGTGACTCTAATGTGGATTCAACATGGTTCTAGTTAGTGTCCAGTGTGGACAACATGGAAACAGAGTAAAATTTCCAGTGATCAAGTGAGCCTGATTCTCCACAGAATCCAACCATCAGACAAGGAGCGAATTCTTGTGGCAGGAAGAAAGTATGATGCCCATAAGGTTTTAATTTCCTTGTCCCCAAATGTCAGTGTCAATCCAGAATAAGTGACAGCTGCTTCTCATCTAAAAAGATTTAAACAGAAAATACTTTGTTTTCAAAGCAAACCTATAAACCTGATTAAATAAAAACTTGGTAATTGCAGAATCTTAATCTGCCTGTGTTCAACAGTGACAAACCCTATCACGGTCCAGGCTTGTAGGTTAACTCTCAACAGAGCCAATGCAAATTCACAGCTATACATTTTCTCAGTTCAGTGAACAGTGGTCCACGTGTTCAGCAAAATAAATTTCCACAACTTTCATGGTGCTAATGAGAACTTTCTTTTCTGGTCACATTTTTACTTGTTTTGGTCAATTCTAGAAATTAATGACTGGATAGTAAAAAAAAAAAAATTGTGATACATTTTGAGATCAAGACAATGTTAAATGAAGCCACTCCTCAACATAACACTACTGACGACATTTTTTTTTGCCATGTCATTTTTCTGTAGATTCAACAGCAGGTAATCATTAATTAATATTTCTTCTTCTCCTTATATTAAAAATTAAAGTCAAATATACCAGGGTCTACCTTTCTAACAATTAATTCCACCCTTTTGAAGCTGCCTTCAGTGTTACATACTACTTCAAAATTCTGCTGCAGTATCTGTTCATCATGTTTTTCTATTATACTTGCAACACCAAACTATATTCTGCAAAGACATCATTTAATAGCAGTTTTCTCTGATCTTGCTTGCTGATTTTTGCCACCAGTTTCTCAGCATCTGATTAATCAGAGCCACCTACTGGATTTATGCCAGGTGAGCTCTCCTTCCACATAAACTATATTCAATCAGTCTATTTCGCTCATTTTCTTAAGGTTGTCTCATTTCCTCCATCATCATCCTTGATCCTCCCTTCCAAAACTGTGCCTACCTTATGCTTTCCTATATACATAGGACTGTGATAATTTGGATATATCCCTTAAATGCAGTAAATGGCTCCTGAAACTTCTCATATTAAAAAATACTGCATTCTATAACACCGAAAATTGGAACTTATTCTACCAGAGTTGTATTTTAGCAATTCTGGCACAGGTTTGGAAAAAGACAAATAATTCAAATACAGAAATACAGAGCTCATAATCCCAAAGAGCTTTTTCTATACTAACTAATACACAACACAGAAAAATACACAAAGAAAACTTATAAAAAACTTGTATTATAGCACATAACTATACTGAAATTGAACACAATTGAACTAAAATGGTTTCATTTCACAGGTAAGCCTACCTTCCCTAGCAGCACTTCTCTCTGAAGAGGGGCACGTCATGTCTTTTGGAGAACACCCATCTAAATAGCTGTGATTTACATCCTGCTATGATGATCTCACTTAATTTAGTTGTAAGGGGAGGTTTTGCACAGTAGACACAGTACCAACAGCAAGTCTGAAGTTCTTCTATCACCTCTTGACCATCTGACACCCACCTGCTGGGCAATGATTTGAGCCAGCATGAGTCACATGGAAATGGAAAGAGAATCTTACCTTCTGGCCTTTAATCCCAGGTGGGCCTGGAAAGCCCATGGGGCCTGGATCACCCTATACAACAAAAACATCCACAATCAGTATGTCTCACTGGAACATGACCCAGGTTTAGAAACATGTAGCACCTAATATCTTCTCTGCATGCTTGGACACTTGGTAAGGAGAACTAGCTAGTTGTTTGATTTTTATTACTTTCTTAGAGGAAGAAAATTGAAAAGGCAACAGTTCCTCAATTGCAACCATTGGGCACAACGTGTCTGCTCCTGCAACCTGCCCAAATCATGGCTGGAGCAGATAGTTCACAACCTCACAACATTTACTTTTAGCCAACATAAACAGGAGAGAAGAAGCCATAGAGTTCTTGAGGCAACCCTCTCCTCAGAAACAAGCGGTTTCACCTCAAATCAATAAATATATATAACTACTGCTGCGTATTGTTTGTTTTAGTTTTATGCCAACAATCCTCAGCCAAGAGCCAGGACGCCATTATGGTGTGTGCTGTGCAAAACATGGCCTCAATCTCATCTGTGTGAAAGACAACCTGAGAGAGGCATATGGACAAAGAGGCTGTGGGGCAACACTGCTACTCTCTTCAGGTTCTTTAAACTTCACAACCACATGATTGTATATGGGAATAAGAATCAGAGCATCTCAAATGCTGGGGAGATGGAAAAAAGATGCCAGTTTTTATGGTTGTTGAAGATGGGGAAGAAGGGAAGGTTTTTTTCAGCTCTTTTTCTTCTTGCTCAGGACTGACAGTGAAGAGATTCACTCTTTCATGATTAGTGCCTGAATTCAAACCCAGTAAGTCAAGGAATGAATCCTGGGAGTGAGTTAGCATCCAGGTAAATTTAAGTCCATTAATTAGAGCGAGCAAGTTTCACTTGAGGCAAAAAATTAAGAACACAAAATAATGACAACTATGAA
Organism: Trochalopteron elliotii; assembly: GCA_024734555.1. Classification (NCBI taxonomy): domain Eukaryota; kingdom Metazoa; phylum Chordata; class Aves; order Passeriformes; family Leiothrichidae; genus Trochalopteron; species Trochalopteron elliotii. Next base: position 2,736,918 of record JANPWX010000080.1, on the reverse strand, counting down.
AATGCATATCAATCCCATAATTCTGGATTATAAATGCAGTCAACATATATTTAGGAACATACACGTATAAGGGTGGGCTTTAGACTGCTCTGTGGCTGCTTGGGCTCATGCCAAAGAACATAGCTTGAGTTTCAGGGAGCCATGTACAGCTCACCACACTATGATCTGATTCTCAAAAAGCTGGTTGATTAAAATAAAGCTATTTCTACAGAAGCTGCACTTCAATTTCTCATCAGTGCACCAGCAGATATTTCTGAATTTTTTCTCAGCAGCCCTTAAACATTGTCAACATGTATTTGCGAATTTTAGGGTTTGACAGCATGCATGCACTAAAAATAAGTTATGTACACATCAGCAGCTAGTAAACCATAGTTATTTGCTAAAGTTTTTTTCATAACAGACAGCAGTCCTCGACTCTTACAGTGCCTCCTACTTGGCACAAATATTCCACAACTGATCTACTAGTAAACGCTCATATTAAAACTTAGCACAAATGCAAGATATTCTTAAACATACAGCATAGGCTAACACATTAAAATGCAAACATTCAACTACATGTTAAGTGTTATCACGTTACTATGTATGAAACTTTAGTGTCAATCTAAAAATGAAGCAATCACAAGCTTTCAAGCCTGAAGTTTCTATGAAGAATGGAATATTCAAATATTTATAATAAAGTATTTTGGACAGAAAAGGCAGCAACTAGTTTGGCTAAAGAGGCTTAGGAGGCAGTAGCAGGAAAAGCCTCTGAAGTGAAAGGACAAATCTTAGCATCAAGAGTCCATTTTTAGAAGTGGTTAAATAAAATACAATGTGCAGTAACGTGTGCATTTGTTATCACAAAATTCTGTTCTACACAACTTTCTGGAATAATGCAAGGTACTAAGGAAAACTGGAATCTGTAATTTGCTATATCAGTGTGAACCTAATCCAATTCTATTGTTCTAAAAGTCCTTACATTTTATTTTTATAAATTAAATCAAATACACAATTTAAGTTTCAACTTTTAATATATTTTTTAATTTTCCTTGGATTCATTATGTCACCTGTGTCTACAATGGTCAGTCTAACATAATTAACTGCTAAAATACAACAGTGTTAAATACAAAGCATTTTGCTGTTATAAATTATCTGAATATTAAATGAGACTTCACAGAAGAATAGAACATACAAAACATTTTTCTATAATTAAGAAAATAATACCTTTTCTCCACATTTTGCCTGTCCTGGAGAGAATCCTGGGTCTCCTTTAGGGCCCTGTTGCAGAGAAATTAAGCTTGATAATACCATTGGGAGAGAATTTCTAATAATACACGCTAAAACAAGTATTCTCAACTGTTACAGCAAGAGGAGAAAACATGTGAATGTGCTTCTTATTATAGATATTTTTCTCCTAACTTTTTCAGTAAAGAACTAGGAAAAAATAAAACAGTGCAGGTTCACACTACAATGAGATTTACATTTTCCAAATTTTGTAAAATCACAAAATTTCAAAAAGCAGATTTATTGGTAAATCCAAGCAGGATTAGAGCAGACACTCCAGCCAAATTCTCTGCCCATGTCTCCATCACTTCAGGACACCAGCTGTTCCTCCAGCAGTGTGCAGGACTATCAGGCTGTATTACTGCATGAACCATAACCTCGTACAGGTTTCCTCAGGCTCAGCCACAGTACCAGAATCCATAAAATTAGATTTTCTCAACTAATGTATTTTTCAAAGAGCCAAGAATAAAGTCAAACCTCATGGATACCCTTACATTACTTTAAAAACAATTGTTTATCAGGAATTAAATGCTGAGGGATTGGGTATTGGTTGGAACTGCTGGCCCTCACTCAAGGCTGGGCACTTTGCTGCAAGATTACCAATGTTGTGCCACGTTTCAGAAACAACTGCATAAAGGATCCTTCAGCACAGGAGAGAAAAATTCATGTACCCTAAAGTCAGAATAAAATTCTGCCTTCATTTACTACTAGAAGATTCTTGCAACTCATCTGCCATGTTTTAATATCAAACAAGAGTATTTCAATGTAGTCAACTGGATCTTTGTAGCCAAAACTTCAGGAGCACCTGGTTAATTTTTATGTAGAGAAAACCACTTCAGAATATACTTGTATTGAAAGGATAACTTACAATCTAACAGAAATGAAAAAGATCACAAAGCAACTAACAGTATATATATATTTATATTTAAATAAAATACATATATAAGTACATATACATATGTACAAGTCCTTCTGTTTTTAAAGTCATGGACAGAGCTACAGAACTGATCAAAATTATCATCCAGTGGAGGGAGAAAATAAATTATAAAACAAAGTCTAGGGGTAACTGGGTACAATTAATTATTTTCCTAGCAATGTATTCTATTATATAGCCAGCACAAATACAGTAAAAATTAATTACGAATCTTTAACTGTCTCTATTGAATTAGATAAAACACACACAAAAACCAGAGTCACTTGGTTTTACAGCAGTTGGCACTGAAAGTTGTATTAAATTTCTTTTATGTCCTCAAGCAGATTTTAGCACCTGTCATGACATGTCAGATTCCTGCAATTAGGAATTATACTAACCAAAGCATGGTGCTGCCTTTTTCCTAGGAGATCTATCAAATTGTTCAAACTAAATATGAGTTGAAGGCATTCTGCAACTGCACAAATCTGTCAAATCTATTTAAAGAGCCTATGTTACACAAGATTGAAGGTGTTATTTGAGCTTTCAGTCCAGTATTTTTTCTTTGACTTTAAATATCACTTCATCACTTCCATAATGCTTCAGAAAATTATTCTAGCATATTAATTAATAATAATGCCTGAGATATTAGAATATTGCAATATCAAAGATTGGACATGGACAATAAAATAGCAATTTATAGGGACTGACAGTCTACATTTTTTCTTTTTTTTTTCTTTAAGCAGAGCAGAAGTTTACAGCAACTAAGCATTTAAACCTCAGTTTATCAGAGGCTGAGCTGATTTATAGAAATTCTTTTGGGAAGTACAGATTACTTGCAAAGATAACAGTTTCCAAGGCATCACCATGCACACATAGGTGAGTTTATTTCCACTGAGTAATCTGCTATTTTGTTTTGATTTGAAGTTCAATTTGATTGATTACATATAATTAAAATATGTTTATAGTAGCAGTCTCCACCTGTAAACAAAAGAAGGCCAATTACTTCTATTATAGGAAACAGCCCTGGGGCTTCCAAAAAGTCATTTAAAAGTTCATTTACTACCTGGCACTACGGATAAATAAACTCACCTTGGGACCTGGCAATCCTGGCAAACCTGGGATACCGTGTGGTCCTGGAATACCCTATTAAAAAAACCCAAACACATGAAGGAGAACAACAAATGGAATTACTCAGTACACCACTGAACAAATGTGAATGGTTTGCAGAGAATAACTTTACTGCATCTTTCCTGCTTTTAGAATCTCTGGTTAGGATTTTCAAAGGATTCACAAGAAATAAAACATACACACCTTCCTAAAAATTAAAAGTGAAGGTTAATACTCCCCTTTCTTTTACAAATCTGTTTCTATTGTCTTCCCAGGTAATTCTTAACAGGTGTTTGGCATAATCACTGCAATGTTGTTCTCCAGCTACAACACTTGAAGGCATGGAATAAAATCAGTAAAATCACATTCTGAGGTACCCAAATATATACTGCAAAGAGAAGGAAGTGGTTGAGTTCTTAGTGACTTAAAAGGTGTCTCAAAGCAATGCATCTCACCTTCTTAAAAAAAAAAAAAGTCACAGATTCTCCTGTTTCTCCCACAGCTACTTTAGAAAATGAACTTGTTATTAAAAATCCAACTTAAACTGCTCCAGGAACAGAATAAGCTATGAAGACTATCTGCACCTTCCAGTGTAAGTGTCTGTTCCTGCAACACATTCAGCAACCTTCACTCTTTGAAAAATTGCACATTAGGGAAAATATTTGTTGCAACAGCTGTCAGCAGCTATTCATCTTCCAAGTACTGAAGGACCAAACTGCTGAAAATCTGTCCCTGGTAAACTGGCAACAAAGCTTCTGTTGAATTCACTAAGGCCAAAATTCTTCCAAAATCCAAATACAAAATATAATAAGAATACTTTTTAACTTTCTTGTATATTCAGTGGTCTAACAACAGATAAACTCAGTGTTTGTCTTTCCACCACACGAGGCTGCATTTACCAATTACACCTTGCAGTAACACTGAAAGCTGCATCTCTTAAGTGCTCCCACTCACTAATGACAATGTTGACATAACTCCACAGAAATACTAATCCCATGTGCTCTTTGAGAGATTAATTTGCACACTGGCAACTTTGGAGGCACTCTCAGGGATTTAGGAGAAAGGAAACAAATAGGAAGTGCCAACATAGCTGCAGTGCCACAATGGCTTTTCACTGCCTGTAACAAGTGTTACTGTCTTGGGGCACAGTACTGGACTACAGAAGTGCAAAAGCATTCTCATGGAATGAGGCATCAGAAGAGTTTCTCATCATCACTAATTCTGAAACCGCTGAAATTTCATTATCAAGAAACTTGGAACAAGCCAAGACATTTAAATAACATTGTCAGATGTGAGCTTCTTTACCATAGAATTGCAGGGATCAAAACCTGTTTTCCATGGAAATCTCTAGCCATTAATCATACATGCCCCAAGTGTCCCAACCACATGGATCTCTGTCAGGATCAGATTTGGACACACACTCTGATGACAGCCCAGGCAATGCAGTTCTGCACTCTGCTGTTTCCCTTTGACACCCTTGAGTCACATTTCAGGATCACAAATGGCAGCTCATGTGAAGGAAAACAGAAGTCACAGGTCAGGCTGCTAGATGAGGAAATGTACTTGGAGCCAACAGTTTTCACAGGCTTTTTGGCTCACAAAACTCCTGTCATAATATACATCATCACTAGGTGCACCTGCCTGAATTTATCAGTATAGTACAAACTAAAGAACACTGACATTTCAAAACCATTTATTTCTTATCAAATAGTTCTATAGACTTGCTTGGCCCACATAAATATATTTTAAACTCAGAACTACTGGTAAATATTAATCCCAGCCATTTTCATACTTTTCCAGGCACCTTACTGTAAGCTGTCCCTTCACATTGAAAAGTATATCCTACACGATAACTAATCCAGAGAACTCACACAGTAGAGCACTGTGCTTTTAAGTACTCTATACCTGCAAAAAGTCCTTCAGAAAAAAAATCCCAAACAAATTGCAGCTGGGCAAGGGCAATCTCACCAATAGGTGTGGCTTTAAACATATGAACAGCCTCCTCTAAAGCAAAGAAAACTTCACAATTGTGAGGATCTACTTCAATATGTGAGATCCTGCCTCTGATGCCAGAGATATCCTTGCCACAGGCAGTGTGCAACATAAAAAAGCTGAGTTGTAAGAACTGCCAGGTCTTACACGGAAGGATCCGAGAAGTCATGAAGAGATGAATTTGAAGGAATGCTTTTTATTTTTATACTTTTAAACGTGTCTCTTCTACTCCCTTGCCTCCAAAATGCTCTAAAGCATCAGTTTGGTTTTTGGCCTCTTTGACCAGTGCACTTCCTACACACCAGGCCAAGTTCAGAACATCCTGTGATTTTCTGGCTATTGAGCAGCATCTTGTTTAAACATTCCTCAAAGGCTGAATCAAAACTCCTCCCACACACCTGCTGAGCCTGCATATAAACCACTCCCTCATCTCCCACTTTTAATCTGCCTTGATGAGGGCACTCCAGCTACAACCATTCACATCCCCAGCTCCCATGGCCTGAAATCATCCCCACAGCAAACCTTCACCTACTCCCTCCAGCTGCCTTTCCCCTAAAACCCACCCTGATCAACCATGACCTCGGGGACTGCTCAAGCAAATGGTTTGTGTATACAACTGCACAAACACAGATACACCCTCTTTTGCCTCATCAAGTGATCTGTGCAGTGGCACAGCCTCTTCCCCCTCTGTGGAGTGGGGGCACAGCCCACTGTGGCAAAGCCCACGCTCTGTCCCCAGCACAGGGCAAGGCCACCTGGTGGGGTGCACCCACACACACAAAATAAACCATTTCCTACCACAGCTGATTTCTTTAGCAAAGCACCCTGATACGATCAAGCTGCTGAAGCTCAAAAGACTAAAAGATTTTTGGGATTACTTTCCCCCCCCCCACTCTGTCTTGCAGTGGTTAATTTTGTATCCTGTGCCTGCTCCTCTGAGGCCACAGCCTGCATTGCTCACTCCCCCTCACTCCAAAAACAACTGAATATGACCTTAGATTGCAGCAGATGGGAGCAGCATGGAAAAACTAGAAGTTAATTTTGGGAGCAGCAAAAGCCAGGTACAAATATAACAATGTTCAGTGTGTGCACCAATACATGGAATTATCTACGCTGGAAGCTCACAGCAAGAGAAACGGTTGGTTTGTTTTGCTTTAACCTATCTGCCAAACATTAAGAATCATACACTTTCATAATCACTAAGCATATGAATAAAGTTGAGAAAAACAAAATTATGCAAACTTCAGTCTGAATATTGGGCCCCTGCCTAGAGGTGCAGAAGAACATAGTTGTTTTACTCACCCGAGGACCTCTCTTCCCTGAAGGACCAGGTAAACCTGGAGGACCTGGAGGACCCTGGTGGTAGAAAATCAAAGCAGTTGAGGCTAAAACCTGACAAAAGGACAACAGTATCACAACTCTAGATGAGACCAGTTTTGCTAACTGACAACCCTGTGCTTGTGCTGACCTCCTCAATTTGAAAACCAATTCCGAAACTACAAGAAAGTGTGTTTTTAATCTGACTCCAAATCAGACATCTGTTTAGAAAGTATCTTGTGTCAGAGAAATGGGAGCTAACAGTCTCGATAGTAACTTTTACTCAAGTGTATTGGTACTAAAGGAAGAAAAGATCTGATCTAGAAAACAATGGCAATGTATTTCTAAACAAAGGGTAGAGAATAATTTGGCCTTTTCGATAAGCTTGCTGGCATGCCAAACATTTTAGAAAGATTGGAGTAAGCGTGAAAAATAAGATATCACCTCACAGAAGTGAAAAATATGAACTAGAGAAAATAAATGTGGACAAATTACTGTTCAGTTTCCTATTAAAAGCTTCTACTAAGAATAACTGGTAGCACATTTGCCCTTCTATATAATGAACATCATTTTCATTAAAGATTATGCAGACTTTTTAAGATGCTAGCATATGAGCAAATGTACTTCTTGCAAATGAATTAGATTATTAGTCATCTTATTAGTGTAACGGCCCCTGCATATCTAGGTGTTCTGAACACAGAAATCTTTCCTTTTTTGTGTAATGACTGCTGCTCAGATTCAAAACTCCAGGATCTACTTCACTGTATTCAAATACAAATGAGTGCTCTAAACTAAAATCTGCACTACTTTATACTATATTTCACCTATCAAATTAGAGTCCTACAGAGGGATGGGCTGTTCTTAAGGGTGAATTCACCCCCATCCACATGCCTGCATAGAAACCCCCAGCTGTAACAGGAACCATGTACTTTCTGCCAGGGCATAGGGAAAGTCAGACCTCACAAAGGAGGTCAGTGGATCACAGCAGTTAGGGGTTCAACCTGCTCTTTCATCCAGGCTTCCTCACACTCCCCTGTTCTCTATGTATGACATCCTCTCAGCTGAGACACCAGGCAAAACGCTGAGTACCACACTGCCCACTACCAAACAACAGTGCTGAAAACTGGCTGAAAAATACCAGGAAAACCAGAAGGGCCATTATGGTGGCTGAAATGACCTACGTGAAGGTTTTGCAAAACAGGAAAGAGATAAAAAAGGGAAGTGAGGAAGGAAAAAAAGACAAACACCCTTGAGGGATTTATTAGTAAGCAACATTTCATTAAGACAAAAGCTGGATTTTTAAAAACCTCCAGTTTTGTGTGATACTTTTTTTCTTAGAAAGGTAATGTCACTGTAGAGAAGACAGTGTTGATTATGAAATTTAGGCATCATCAAGCTAATTACATTAAACTAGCCAAAATACAGATCACTTATGCACAGTTCTGGGAAATCACTGTTGTTCTGAAAAACTAAAAATATTAATTATTTCCTCTCCAATTAATCAAAATAAAAGTAGGATTTTAAATGTAGTAGGGAATATCTGCATGTCTATACATGTTGCATTAAGTCACGCTGAATCCCATGCCTGCACATCCCTCTCTGTGCAATTTAAAAAACACAAATCTGTATAACAGCCCTGGTCTTTAGATCAACCATGTCATGCTTTTAGCATAGGACATTATCTATTCACTATGATTGCATAAATGCTTACTAACATCCTCATTTTTCTGAGGTAGAAAGACACCATGTTTAATAGCACAAGAAATGTAACAGAAAGACACATGGAGAACTCTTGACCTGCCATTCTTGTCCAGGTTCAAAAATGCACTTGAAAGGGCACATAAAGCTCCCACCCTTCCCTGCTGAAGCAGTATGTTTTTAGTATCTCCTCTTAAAATTTAAGTTAAGAGATGCCTTTTGATTAAATAATTATCCTGGGACTACAAAAGAAAACATAATTTTTGTTAAGTCAAATAGTTGCAACTAGTGTGCATTCTTTTGTAATTTGTGTTCTTCACTATCCCTGTTTCCAACATTTCCTTAAAAATACGTGAACAGCTAAACCCCACCATTTTCCCAATAAAAACCTTAGTGAGTATTAAGATCCCTGATCTTTATTGCTGATTTATTGAATAAAGGCAGTGAGAACATTTTTCCCTATGTGGCTTCTAATTTTTTTTAAACACTATCTGCTTCCTGTGCAACAAAAAACAAATAAATGAAAACCCAAATCCCACCTACTCTTACTTTGATTACTCTAATCCAAATGTAAGTATCTCTTTTCATACAAAAAGAAAACCACAAAAAAAGGAAAATCTAATCACAACCAAGCCCTCAGAAACCCCTTGAAGAAGCAGCAAAATATATTTAATGAGGCAGACAGAGATTAATAACACTTTCCCAGAGCATTTTAAAACAAAGTCACTGCTGTAGATAAAGTCTATGGTTCACAATAATAAGCAGCTAGCCCCAGCCATTCAGGTGTTTGATTAAAATATGAAAGGACTCTCCTTAACCAGAGGATGTTACTCTTTAGCCTCCACCACAGACCCCTCCCTGCAACTCAAGCAACATCTCTGCTGAGAGCAGACTTCAGCAGAGCACACCTCAGTCTTCCTGGACATGCTTTCCCAACTAGCAGTTACACATTATTTTGTCCTATATATTTCTATGATCTGGGAAAGCAACTACAACTTCAAACCAGTATGACTATTTTTGTACTTGCTAGAAAGCTACTTAAACCTCTCAGGCATCCATGTAAACCACAGAAATCAACATCTGAGAGTGAGCCAATCTCTCTTAAACCAAGGAATAAGTCCCTTGTTTGAATAGCTTTTCTTCCCACTACTGGAAACAGTAATTAAACAAACCTGAAGCAATTAGAAATGTTAATGTTATTTTTAGCATTTGATGCTTTAACCGCCACTGTCAAACAAAAAAAAAGAAGTTACTTTGTATAAATATTACAGATGCTAACTTGAAATTGTTTAACAAAATCAGTTTGCTTAAAACAGATCATTTGTACCTTAAGAAAGCTACTAGAACTTACTGGCTTTAGGAATTGTAAAAATTTCATTTAGCTATTGAGCAAAGAAGATCAAATTCCAAATAATCATTGCTTAATCCTGAAATAACAGAAGTAGATGCTACTCTTCCAGAAATTTTCACAGCCTTTCCAATGGTCACTGGAATAAATACAAGGAACTTTCCTAAATATGAAATAACTTTCATTATTTTCCTAGGTACTGAAGCCCTGTGTTACTTGTGTTACGTGTGCTTTAAACTTGACCTTTTACCCAGAGGTAACTGGAAACATTTCATTTACATATAGCAAGTCTCTAAGATTTCAGATGCACAGCAATAAATTCCGCATTAAGTAGTTAAAACTTCTGCACAGGCACATGTTGATCCTCATGACATTCAATATCTAATCCTATTCACTGAACTTTCTCTTGTGAAGCAACTATGAAGTTTCTCTTTAAAAGACTTGACTATATTTCAGCCAGTCAAACTCAGCTCACCTCAAACTATTATTTTTTAAAAGACTAAATTAAAGAAACATACCAGTTTAACATCTGATTCATCAAATATGAAGGCAGGCAGTCCTTCAGCAAAACAAAAAACCAATGAAACTTTCTGCACATCATCACCAAAACACATGAAGTAAACAGAACCATCAGGCTCCAAACCTATTCTAAAACCTCTCCATGAGGTAATTTCACTTCTAACACTGGTAATATAATTTGTTCTTTTGTTTAGGTATCACTCTAAGCCAGGTTCTCCATTTATCCCACTTAAAATTTCCTTCCTTGTCTTGCCATATTTTATGTGAAGAAGCAAAAAGTATCTTTATTAACTAGCCTTTGCAAAACTATATTTGTTCCTAACTTACATTACTAAACACAATTTTGTTTTAAACTTTGCTCAGAATCATATTTTCTATAACTTTACCTGTATTACTGCAATCAGCTGTAATCCTTTCCAACTATCTACATCCTTTTCAAAGCTCCTCATCTAAAGTTGAGGACACTTCTCCAAACTGCCACCTCATCGTACATAAGCCTGTAGAAAAAAAATACTCACCACTCCTCCTAATGTATCAAACATCACAGCAGAAAGATGTATTTATTCTCTACTGCAGTATGATACCAATCTATGATCCTCATGACTGTCAAAGCAGTCACTCCTCCCTTATCTATTTGTACTTCTAATTGCTGTAGTATTGCACTAAATTTAATCCCATCTGGAATTCCAATGCTGTCACTCAGAATTATTCTTTGTGCTCCTAGCATGCTTTGTTTACCTTCTTTAAGCACTTCATATAGATATGAATTTAACTATTGAACAACAAGGATCCTACCAAATTTGAATGTCCACCTATCGCTTTAATTCTTGTTTCGCTTGCATTTCACAGGAAACAATAAAATCTGCACACTTCTCTTTCCAAATGCCCTAGAGCAGGCAGTAACCTTTCTTTACAGTTGTGGAAGTCTCCCTTTCTCTGTCAAGAATTCCTACAACAGTCAAAGTAATGTCATCAACATCAGGGGAATACATATATGGCTTTTGATTATGGATTAAAGTTTTTCAATATTGTTGTGCAGAAGATAGGGAAACTGTAGCAGTTCTAGTGGAATTAAATGTTTGAATTTTTAACAATAACATTAATTCTTGCTATTAAAAATAAACCTGCAAGAATCTAAACATTTTATGTGAATAATCAGATACTGAGATTTCTCAGCCTGGGCAGGGAAATGCATGCAAGGGATTAAGTGACCAATATATCCTCTGTGGTCAGGGGAAACCTCAACAAGCAATTTTGTTCAAATGAGAAATAAGCAAAGAGTGCAGCAAGTGGAAGTGTGAGAGGTTAGCTAAGAGTAAAATAAGTGAAATAACCTAAGTGTGAAAGTAAAGCTACTGCTTTTCATTTAGCACTACATTTAGGATCTCTGAACTGCTCTCTCAGTGTTCTTACTTTCACACCTCTTGACTACAACAGGACATCTCATCCAGGACTCAATTCTGCTTATTGCAGGGCTTGCCATTTCCCATTCCTCCTGGCAACAATTCCAGACTACTTCTCTTTACCAACTAGAAGGAACACCACCATTTGGTCTTCTACCATTCCTCCTTTGGGCAGAGAGTCTTGAAAATCCAGAAAGCTTTTCTAAAAGAGGAAACTAATTCCTAGTTCATTTCTCTTGGAAGGTCACATCCTGAGCAGATAGACCTGAAGATGCCATTACCTACCAGCCAGTAACATAAAGCAGCTCCTCAGCTCACATCAGCCTCTCCTTTTACTAGTGTGGGACTATGCACCATATGCAAACTACTTCAGGATTGTGCAATGAAAAATACCAGCCTGAAAGTTAAACAGTTAAAAATACACACCACATTTATTTTTCGTAATCTTTACAGATTGCAAACACCCTCTGCATCCCACAAAGGAGTGGCTCATCAGATGAATGGAGCAGCATTCCCTTGAAAGAAGTATGTCAGGAAATCTTACTATTCCAGTTTAAACTCACTTTGTATTTTTCTAGGGGGGTTTTGCACATTGCAAGTGCTAGAATTTTAATCAGGGTCTTAATAGTTTTGAATAAATAGCTGTTCCCTTTTATACCCTATCCATAAATGAAAGACTGGATTCTGGAGTCCTGCTTTGCAGCGGTGGGTGAATTCCATAGCTGTGGGATCATGGAATATAAGAGGCCTAATTATACAAGGCAAGAATCAGTTCTGGTAGATGATTAAAAGCTAAAAGAAGCTGAGTAGTTTAAGAACCACAAAAGCTAGTTCTTGCCTGTCAATTCCAATAGAACGAACATTAACTTCTGTGTTCAAATCTTGAAAGAAGATTCAAACCAACCACAACACAGAAAAAGAAGTAAAAAGAGGGGCTTTCATGCCTCATCAGGACTTTTTGCTGCAAGGGAAGTTTTCAAGTTCTTCAGTGTTGCTTTTTTAGGCTCCACATTGCAAAGAGTCCATGGGTACTTATGTACTAAAGTGTTAGAGCCAACATATAAAAGCTGTACTTTCTCACCTTCTCTACCTAAGAGGACTAGACTGAGAAAGCAAACCAAGATCATCCCTTCATGTCTGAGGCCAATAGCAGTAGCAGATACTGAGCCACACAATCTTCACAGAGCACAATTCTTAGTTTCATGCAGAGACCTCCTCTCCTTTTTGTGTCAGCCTCTCTGGCAGAGCAGCATTTTAGCTTTGCCTCTGTTCCAGCAGGTGCTGCTGGCCCCTCCAGCCAACCTAGGGCCCACAAAAGCCTAGATTAACTTCCCAGCTCTGCCACAGACCTTTAAGACCTTGGGCATGTTTTCTGACCCAGCAAAACACCTCAGCACAAATGCACCATATTCTGTACAGACTACAGGCTGCATTCCTAAGCAAGACAAACTTCTCTATCCCCAGTCTGTAAGACAGGCATTGAAGATGGTAACACAGACACCTCTGAATCCTTCAAATTAGCTGTCATCCTTGCCACTGTATGTGTAGTGCCTGTGTCTAGAAAACCAGCACAGAGCATTACTTGGAGTTTCTTAGTAATGCAAACAACCAACATTATCAGCAGCCACTTCTGTGATGTGAAAGAAAGATTTAACTTTCTTGGCTGTGACTGACTGAAATCACAACAAACAAGCTACAGGCTAAAATTAAAACCTTCCATTAGTGGTTACTAAACATCCTAAGGTCCAGAAATGGAAATTACCTCATGCTGATGACAGCTACACCTTTAGTGATATGTCACCATTAGTGCTATCATAAGGGACAAAGAGAGAAAAAAACCTGACTTCACAATAAAAAAGATTAAGCAAGAGCACTTCTGGAGTAGTTAACACATTTTGCTCGTTAACACATTTTTCAATTGTGTAACAATTACTTTTGTTCCTGGATCCTGTTTAGAGTAAAAACTGAAATTTTGAATAGGTTCTTAGTTGTTAACTAGCTGAAGAAAACAAATTTCACTGCTGAAAGAAGAGACACAATACATTTATGAGCATATTCAAATATATATTAGGAGCTGTTTAACACATATCAAATTGCTTTCCAGTAATGACCACACAGATGAACACTTACAAAACCAAAAACAAACAAACAAAAAAACCAAGTGAAATTAATTACTTCATGCTACGGTTTAAAAACTTTAACCAAAATCCCACACAAGCACGAAGCATGATCTATCATATTTCCCAGGCTAAGCAGGAACTGATGTTCTTTCTGGTCTGTAGCTTCATATATATGGGCATATTTTTATGTATTAGAAAGTTTATGGGGCTTGTGCACACAATAAGAAAGGATAAACAAGTTTCTATCAAAAACACTACTGTGCATTTGCAGTTGTATCAAAAATCACTTACCCTTGTGAACTGAAAAAATATCCCAAAATCTTGTAAGACTGTTGTAAAAACCATTTTCCATGCAGGTTTGCTTGACCCCATAACTTTGGATTATGAATGATTGCAGACTAGATTCTGCAGCTGGTCTATTTCTACAACTATAAGTTTTGACAGCATTGCTCAACTAAGAAAACTGTGTCAGTCTTCCAAGCAGCCTGGTTATTCTTTTTATGGACCAGCATCCATATTTCTGAACTGCATTAAATTAGCCTGCAATTTTATTAAGTGAGCAGTCTCCGTCATTAGTAGTTACAAACATCCAGCTGCATTCCAAATTTTAAAGAAGTCTGGGTTGCCTACCACTTCACCAGAATGTGAATATCTTGGATGTCTTCATATTATTCCAGTAAATAAAAGTATATGACACTTACACTAGAATTACATACGAGAAAGAGACATATTTAAGGCAGACACACATTTGTACAATACAGCTGGGAGAAACTGCAGTCACAGCTTTGGCATGCTTGGAGAGGTTTCTTTCAAAGCCTCTATTAAATATATGCTGCTGCAATATAGTAAAAAAAGTAATAAAGATAACTTACAGGAGGTCCAGTTTCCCCCTTTGGACCTCTGACACTTCCCCTTTCAAACATTTTGCCAAGATCTTCATAGTCATAAGCATAATTATCAATACCATTTTCATAACTGTTTTCTGTGTGATAAGTCTCATCAGCATCAAATGCACCTTCCTGCCTCGGATGGAGTTGATTATCCAGAGAGAGCTCAGCAGGCAAACTGTACAGGGTTGTGTTGACGATTTCCTGCTTTTTGTTTTGTTCACCTAAATGCTGTTTTGCCTTTTCCATTCCCTTGCTTTTAGTTTTACTCTGTTTTACAGGGGAGATCAGAGAAGGCTCACTATGTCTGCCTGCATCTTCTGCAGTATTAGCTGAACTATTTGGATATGATCCTGCAGGCTTTTTAGTGATGTTTCTTTTCCTGCTCATCTCCTGCTGCTGAAGAGCCAAATCAATGTTCTCCCGGAGTTCTGTTTGAGGCCAAGCTCCCAGCAACAGAGGTTTGGTCTCTGCAAACTCCCGTACAGAGGCATTTCTTAACTCAAAGTGGTCTGGTAGAAAGTGAATCTGAGCAACACTGGTAACAGGCATGTTTGATACTTCTTTCCATCTATAAGCTGATATATCTTCCTGGTTTTCCGCATCAATGATCATCTCTGAAAAAACATCCAGCCCATCTGACACAAGCGAAGCCCCACGAAGAGATCGATAGGTTTCAGCCTGGCGACACTGCTGTTTCACATATTTACAATAGTTTGCAGAGGCTTCTGCAGAGGGAACAATATCAAGCTGACATATAATTCCTTCAAAGCTGACAGAGTGAGAGTTCATCCTTCCCAGGGTAAATACACCCTCTGAATCAAATGCCTCCACTTCAGAAAGTACTTCACTGCTGTAGTACTTGTTTCCACACTCAGCAAATATTGAGACAGTCTTGCCCCCAAAGCCAATGGCAAATGAATGCCATTGTTCATTATGAACACAATAATCAAAGTACACGGGCTGCTTCCCTCCAGTGTACACTGCTACCTTTCTTGGTAGCAGCTGGACACCAAACTGCAGTCTGCCTTTGTTCCTAACATTGAAAAGAAAAGCATTACTGACTCTGTAAGAGTACAAGCCAACCAGTAAGGTGAACTGATGCCCTAGACTCCACGGTATGACTTGAGTGACAGGGGCCTCAATACATGCATCGTTACTTAGCACCACTCCTGATGCAGTCAGACGAACACCCTGAGGTAGAGAGGATGTTGAGGGCACTGCTGACTCTGATGGCTCTTGGACATCTCTCACAAGGCCTAGTTGATGAAGAACATCTATTGCTGTAAAAAGAAATAAAGGCACACTGTTGATTTCATTTACAAGCTCACACATTCAGATCCACATAAACAAATGTACACACAACATTTTAACAAATCTGTACCTCTCAGAGCATATACACTTCACACAGTAAGGGCACCAAATCCCTAGTGGAAGGCACTGATCTTTCACATAGATCAAACAAATAATTAAAGCCAGAGCAAAATTTCCATCTTAAAAAAAACAACCAAAATAAACAAACACAAAATGCCCATTGTAGGTTAATTCGCTAATGAAAGTGAAAAATCCTCATGTGCTCTCTTCAAACTTCCCAGTGATCAGTAAATACACTTTGGTTAGTTCCTTATTTATTTAGCTAATCCTGACTACTCTTTGAGCAGAAAATTACTTTTTTTTTAGAAAAATTTTTCCTCTGCAATAAATCCATGATGTTCCTCTATCAGAGAATTCCTTCAGGAATATATAAAGTCATTGTTATATCCCTTACAACACAGCTGAAACACTAGAAGTGGGAGCTAAACGACGCATCCCCAGGAGTCTTTCTGTAGGATCTTAAAATAAGATAGCATTTATGGCATTGATTGATTGATAAAAGTGCCTGCCTGAGTGTTTGTGAAAGGTGCAGAAATATTGGAGATGTTGAATCAAAATGTAATCACGGAGTTACAGAATGAGAAGATTAGGAACTAAACATACAACATGGGAAAAGGAACAGCATTTGCTTGGCCTAGAGACAGTAAGGTTTGGGGGAATCTAAATAAAATAGTCCATTATCTGAATTGAGGCCATAGGAAAACAGATAAAAGCTGAGGAGTAATGAGCTGCAGTACAAGAAATTTTAGCTCTCTACAAAGAAAAAGAATTCTCACTGCAAAAGTGGTTAAGTGCTGGATCGGGGGGGCAGAGACATTGGGTAATCTCTATTCTTGGAAATTTTTAAAGACCAACAACTGGACAGGACCCAACAACCCAAAGTAGCTTCAACATTGACCCCGACCTCAGCAGGAGTTAGGACCAGACGAGTTCAAGGGCCCTCCTAACCTAAACTTTGGGATTTTTTTCACAAGGGGAACCTGAAGACTAGTTTTTGTAAACAGCATTGCACACCACTGCACAACAATACGATACCATCTGTTTCCACCTCTCACTGGAACAACTTCAGTGAAATACCTATATTAAAAATTACTTGTAATATATAATAGTTGCACTGATCAAATAAGCCTGGCTGGGCAGACACAGGCACTTTCTACAGCATTTGGCTAAGGCTACTTTTGCTATGCACATGCTTATACTAAGAAAATAAAACTACTATATGGCACAACAAAAATTTAGAGTAATGAAGAAAAGTTAAGGATTTGCTGCTATATTAAAAGAAAAGAGCCACTGAAACAAATGGATGTTTATGCTTTGAGTGGAAAAAAGGTTTCCTTTCCCAGTTTCCCTTTCTCTGTTTACTGAATGTATTCATAGCAAACTTTAAGAATAGACAGATGTTGGCTTAGTTTCAGTGGTAAATTATGAGAAGTGCCTGAGATTTCCTTGAGAGTGATTTATAAGTTGGAACCAAAAGCATCAACCTGAACGCACTGTACAACTTGAAAATTAATTACACACCTTGTAGTGTTTCTAGTCATGTTTCAGATTCAGGGATGGGCCAAGATTATCCTGGCGAGTAGCCAGTGCAGACAGAGGTATGGAGAAAGAGTATTTCTGCAGAAAGTCCTGTGTATGCCAATTTCTCAAGATGTTTTGCCTCAGAGCAATTAATTCACCATGGCTGTATTTTTATCTGTCAGGCTGATAACAGAGGTCAGGTTATAGTAGAGCTCTGAAGCACAGTGCATCTGCTAATAAACCACCACACTTTCCCAGGACCCTGTCCTGCCTGGTCTGCCTGTAGCACTGGAGGAGAAAGCTGGGCTTGCACTGCCCTTGTGAAGAGAAGTTGGGAAGAAACACAGGTCCTGAGCTCTGGGCAATGCAATCTTCCACATGCAAATAGTCCCCAAGGCAGAATACACTGCTCCATTACTTCTATGCACTGGCTGGGCCAGCTGACTACACAAGAACAGCTGCTAGCCCAACCTAGTTATGTCTAAATATCACATCCTAACCTGAAAAATTGGGCAAGTAGTTGTATTTTTTAAAAAAATTTATTACATATTTTTATTTAAAAATAGTAATGCATGCAATCTATCCAGAGTGTTATAAATTCAAGTATAAAATAAAAAGCTTAAAGTGGTTTAAAACAGCTTAAAAATTACATTCAAGTCTATCACTACTAAATGGCAAACTGCAAGCAAATTTGCCAAATTTTTGGTAGTTCTGGTTTGAAAAGAGCACAAAGTTCAAAAGTTATTTAAAAAAAATCATCAGTGAGCAGGATGAGGAATAACACTGGGTTTTTTTTTTTCTATCCTGCAAATAGATTTCTTCAAACAATGACAGGTCTTGAGAGAGCTAAACACAAATAAATATTGTGTGAAAAAATACATCAAAAAGGTAAGTATAAAGGAATGATTCCTTGCTGACTTGCTGCCTGTTAACCCACTGTCAAGCCAAAAGGCTGTTCCAAACTTTTTTGGCCAGTCATTTCACTTCTGGTCCAACATGCATTTTTATTTTATTTTAAGGCTTTCAGAAGCTCTTGGCAGCACACAGGATTTTGGGAGCAGGCAACCCTCTCATTCTTCGTCTCAGCATGACAACCACTATTTGCTTTACCTTTCAGTTGTCAGTTTTCTTTGTTTACCCATGTCTGCAAAACATCTGTCTTCACTTACTGCCTATTCAACCCATTAGTCCCCCAAATTGTAACAGCTCAACTTCTTGAAGGAAAGGTTGTTTTGTGTTTTTGGTGTCAAGTGCTTTCCTTCCACCTTCTGGGAGATCTTTAAAAACTCACAACCTTACTGCATCTTGAGGGAAGGTAAAACCTAACACCAGCTTTGGCAAAAAGCCTTCTGACCCCAGTGTGGCACAAAAATAACCCCACAAAGGAATGGGGGAGGATGAAGGGATTTGGCTATTGGATTGTTTCACACGCATATTCCATTCAGTCCCTCTTCTTCATTTCCCACGTTGCTCCATACTCACAGCTACTCTGAAGGCAGGATCTCTGACATGCTCTCCCTGTTTCAGCAACCTTGGCATACACATTTTTCCCTTTCCCTTTTCCAGTGTGGGTAAGGGAAAAGACAAGGGCCATTCATCAATCAGCTCCACCAGAACCAAGAGTAATTACTTGCCCATTTTCTAGGTGATGATGGATCTGCAACTGGGTACATACCTGGTACATAAGACACCTGGCTGCAACACATGCTCTCCTGGATGGGAGATCAGATAACTGGCATAGGAAAGCCAGACTTAATTCTATGTGTTCTTGAGCCCCACTCAAAGTACTATTCCTAAAGACTGAGACTGTATCTTTACATACACTTCACTGAACATGATTTATAGCAGCATACCAAACTGAACAATGTGTATCCTCTCAGGTAAAGCATACAGAAACTGTCTCCTCAGCTCAGGAGAGAAGGCATATTAATTAGCTAGCATCTTCACGTTTGGCAGAATATTCTTTTTTTCAAAATATAACTGCCGTGGAAGTTTAAAAACCAAAGTGTTAACATGTTCCTAATGGGCACACAATCCTGTTCCTGGACAAACACTAAGCACCCAAATGCAATAATGCAGCTCTGCAGCTTATATACTGAAACTGAAGGATATACCTGAAATGCTCTTTTTTTTTTTTCTGAGGAGGTTTCCTTCTCTGAACTGCTTTTTTCAACTTTGTTTACACACTGTGCAAATAAAGCGCAAGAGGAACCAATTTCACTCATGGGAAGAAAGTTGCATCAAGGTTCAATATATCATTTTGATCTGAAGCAAGCATTTAAAGAAAATAGAGTCATGTATGGTACTTGTGCATCAAGGATGGAGAGTAGTTTCCCTTCAGTAAGGCTTCTCATATGGCTATCTAGAAATGCTATTGAATAACAACATTAAAAATAACAAAATAATAACAGAAAAAAAGGAAACTCCTTCATCTGCTGGTAACAAAAGAAAAAAATAATTCAATATAAGCATGTTGAGACTGGAGGCTTTACCCCATTTCTGCAAAGCTCTGTGCATAGGGCCATTCTCAGCCAAGAGGCAGGTAAGACTCAGTCTCCACCCACTCCCCTGGGTTGCTGTGCCCCCAGTCCTGCAGCTTTCACAGTCCTCACCTGAAGGTTCAGTAGAAAAGCAATTCTCAGGCTGAGGGACATGAGAAGTGAGAGTAAACATTTATTTCTTTGCAGAGGAGGAGGGATGAAGACACTCAAATTGTTACCACACAGCTGTCTCTGGTATCCGTCACCTGCTCCTGCTACACCAGGAAACTGCAAACTGCCTCTTCCCTTTGCATCCCTGCAGGCTTGGAGCAGGGCAGGCCACACACATCCAACAGTGCTGCCCCTCCTCCAGTGAGAACTTGGCTCAGCTATTATAAAAATCCGGGGAAATCCCATCATCACAAAAGCATACGGCCCCCATTGAGCTGGATGTGAAAAATCAACAACCAGTCTTACCAGGCAAGCAACGGGCAACACTGGAGGGCAAAACTACAAAGACAACAGGAGGGAAGCAAAACAAAAAATCCACAACTGAAGGAAAAAACAAGTTTTGCCAATCTCTGGGAATGACAAGCAGGAAAAATGCATTGGTGAGAATAATGGTGGGAGGCTGCTGAGATATCCCAAAGGGCTCTAGCAAAACATTGTCAGGAATGAGTCTTGTCTTAACCACGCAACACATCTGTTTGTATTCAGATGAGTATTTGCAGTTACACACTCACTAGCCAAGGATGACCTACTTTGTGCTTCACCTGTACAGCAAAGGACCATGGTGGAGAACTGATGCTGCCACTCCCATGGCAAATAAGAAGTGACTAAATGGCGCATTAGCCTCCATCACTTTGGGATGCTATCATTCCCACAGCAGTCTCCAGAGCAAGCTGCACATCTGGTGCTGTTATAACAGCTGGCAGATTAAAAAAGAACCTAAAAACAAGACAACCCTATTTCCTCACAACATCAGCATCTGAATGCAAAGCCAAATGAATACCAAATTTCCCATTTTGCTTTAGCGATGCCAGCCTTTATTATGCACAGTGGTTTGCTTGCCTTAAGTGCAAAGGTAACTCAGTCATAGCTTGCCACCCCCAAGGACACCCACTTGCAGTGAAGACACAATCAAAGCCTTTTCACTGTACAAGGCTCCTTTTTTGCAAAGGACTTGCTTAAATATGTAAGCAATTTCATAGACAGAAAATCTGAGTAATTTTCGAAAGGTCATCTTTTCCAAACTGGTGCTTTAAACTTTTGCTCTCATTATGCTGTTAATTGGTATTTTCTTTAAGTCATATGAATTAATGAACTGAACCTAAGGTCACAAGTAACAACAACCATTTACTCTTTTCATCTGCTAACATATTAGAGAAATGTCCTGTTATAAACAAAGCCTTCTCACCTTGTTTGGGTACTTGTGCAACACCCACAGCTATACATGTTGCAATAAAAAGGAGAGCTTTCCTAAAAGACAAAGAAAAGAAAAAAAGTGAGGAAACATTTACAGTTTCAGCACTCCAAGGAATTAGAAACCTGATTCAAGATCTAAATGGCAGGATACCACTGACTTCAGCAAGTCCTGAATCAAAGCAATCACACTGTACAACTTTCCACTGATACTGAAAAGGCATTTCACACAAAGATCGAGGCTGTGTATGCCCTCATACATAGCACATATATTTTACACTGGTTTTTATTAATAAAATGACTGCATCTGCTTTATATTTGCTTGCAGCAGCTTTCAAATATGAAGGCTGCTATGTAGTAAATTTCTTCCTGGAAAGAAAAAAATGTTACCGTAAAAAAACCATAAAACAAATGACAAGTTAATTCCTGTAGAGATCATTAGATACTTTAGATACTTTTGACCTCCTATCAGTCTTCTCACTAGATCACATCATCTTCCCATAAGTGGAAATGCTGTGCAAACTTTTGTTCTTGCTTTATAAAATTTTATCATGCTACAAGCAAGTCATGCTCTTCACAAAGTAAATAAAAATCCCATCACATTTCAACTTAAAACTCCATGCTCAGGTAGAAAAGTGTGATACTGATAGTTATCATAGGCTCACTGTCTTGGTTTCAGCCAGGGAGATAATTTTCTTCTTAGTAGCTGTTGGAGTGTTGTGTTTTGGATTTAGTATGAAAATAATGTTGATAGCACACTGAGGTTTCAGTTGTTCCAACAAACATATATAAGGTTGATCTAGATTATGTGCTCAAAATTCACTTTAGAAGTGTTCAGTGTTGTACAGACTACATTTTTACTGTGATTAAGAACAGATTGTCTGCTGTTTCTTAATTATATTAGCCAGATTAATATCTAATCACTGTCTTATCAGTGACTAAATCTTTTAATACATGAGAAATATATTTCCTGCTAATGTTGGACAATCAGGCACAGATGTGTGTAACAATTATAGTAACCTCTATCTACTCAGTTCTAAAAAGAAATATTTCAAAAATATCAGAAATATAGTTCTGATACTTATTACTCACATTCAAGCCCCAGCTCAAGCCCTTGCCCGTTAATGTATATAACCTCAACAATTTTTCATAATGCAGAATGCCAGAGCGACTAAAAATGTTTCCTACACCAGGTCACAGAGCACTTGAGTATCTGGAATCAAGTGTATTTGAAAGTAACATCGTTGCAACCAAACACATGTAACTTCAGGTCACCTAATTTTGCCACCTAATTAGTCAGATTTTCACTTGAAAAAAAAAGGTAGGAAGAAAACATATGTATTTCTCTTTTATACAGGAGGAACATATGGTTTAAACAGAAAGGAAAGATATACAAGTACATATGCATACACACACACAGAAGTATTTAGTGAAAAGTCTTACTAATTCTTTAAAGCATCTGGAATTCAAACATTTCAGAAACATCCAAGTGCATGAAAACCACAGAGCAATAACCTGGTTTTATCAAGTGGATTTGTATATTGTGAGAGCTTAAATTTTGGCAAACAGAACAAATGAACAATTTAAGAAACAATAAGGCAAGATAGTCATCACTGCCACTGTAAACTGATAGATACATCATGCCTTTGAGAAGAAAATGCACAGAACATATATTCAAAAATAGGCATCAGTACTTCAGCTCTGATCACAGAGGGAGAGAAAGGTGGAAACTACGCTTTACACATCCCAACATGCTTGTAGGGGCATGTTCTGTAATTAACCACCACTACAGTCCCCAGCTATTCCTCCCTCCAAGCTCTCTCCTCCTACAGCCATGAAATGTCTACCAGAGCAGTTCTGCCACTCCTAAAAGAGACCTAAGACTGACTGTTGTCCAAACAACTCGTCCACTACAGGACACTCACTTCAATTTCTTCAGTTCTAAAGACCAGAATTCAAGTTCAAAGTTTCTGCATCACACAATGCCTCATTTTTTGATCAAATGAGAAGCTCAGTGATAAAAGAAAGCTGTGCCAGAAAGTCAGTCCATGCATTGCACTGTATCAGATAAAACTCAGGACAACATTTTATTTGACCCTTATTATTTTCAAAGGTGCAAAATGGATTTGCCACTAAAAATCACATAAAACATTTTAGCTAGCTACAAAATAAGGATGCTCAAAGAACCCCAGAGGCCAAAATTCAAAGATGACTCCTCCAATAATTACAACAGCCTCTTCTGCTACACCAGTCAGGTACAAAACTGTGTGTGTCAGGTACCTGCCTCTGTCACTTCCCAGCAAACACTGTAGGAAAGCAAGAAATTCCAAAATGTTCCCAGGGCTGTAAATTACACAGATGTAACTGGATATACAGAAACATTTAGTGAGAAGTAAAGACAAATGTCTGGCTTACACAGCACTCTCCAGCTAATGTCAAGAACAGATGAGTTATCAACTAAGAGAAAAAACAGGGACCAGAGACAACCATAGTGCTGGGGATCCTCTAATGTGTGAGAAAAGTGAGACTTTTTCACAAGTAAATTTTTTTGTAAATTAAACCATACGTAACCTAATCCAGGCAAACTCTCCCTCTTGGTTGAGATCACTACTCTGTACATTTGCAGAACAGTCAGTTCTCAGTCTTCACTCTCACACCAGCACAGACACTAAGACACCAGGCTCCCTGCTGCATAACGTGGATGTGGTTTGACCCATCATCTGCCACAGCTGCATGGAGCTTGGCTCCTTGTCTTAGCTGAGTCCACAGCTCATAGAGTTTTTGGGACATGCCAATAGAAAAATGCAGAATCACGTGGCATGGAATACTTCAGCTGACCCAAATGCTGGCTATTTTTTCCCAATTTAACATCACACCTGAAGCTGTTTCAATACCCAGGCTGTAGGGCATAGCCAAGGGATATCTCAAACTTCCTCCCCTTCTCCTGCCTTCCCATCTGCTCTATTTCACATGCAAGCACATGCTGAGGGCCACTGAATCATTTTGGAGGAAGCCACTACCAAATGTGATTGAGCTGTTCTACCATTTAAAACTGAGTTTATCTTTCTGATAATCTTTGACATCTTGTGGCCATTTACCTCCTCCTACAGAGTGGACAGCAACTATCCATGGAGTTTTTTTTTTCCATTAGGGGTGATGGACGGATGAGAAAACTGATAAGGTTCAAAGCAAGTTGTGGCAAGCTACAATGAAAAATTCCAGCCTCTGAAGACTACTCAGCAGCACACAGAACTCAGGTTTGGTCAGTGCACAGCAGTAGCATCTTCATTCCATCCTAAGTTTCCTAAATCTCAAGTTTAAAGGAAGAAATACCACTAGCTGGCTGCTAGGAAAGACAAGTAAGCCTGTATGACTGCCACAGGTGCATTCAGTCCTGCACTCCTCAGGTTTAAACACCAGCACTTGCCCCACACATATTCCTTCACTAGATCTGTCTGGGGACTGCTGAGTATAATGGCACAGTTTGGGTCCATCAAGTTTGAGAAGGGCTTTGGAAAGGTCAGTACATTGTGGACAGAGATGCTCTCAAACTCTCAAAGACCTCAAGGTGTCATAAACTTTACCTTTCAAGACATAAAAAGAAATATAACTTTCTTTGCTGCTATAATGAAATTAGCCAGCAGGTCAAGTGCTGCTTCCCACATTTTAAAAGACCTACTAACAACACAGTTTGAGGGGACACAACAACCTGCAAAACC
This sequence comes from Trochalopteron elliotii, assembly GCA_024734555.1. Taxonomy (NCBI): domain Eukaryota; kingdom Metazoa; phylum Chordata; class Aves; order Passeriformes; family Leiothrichidae; genus Trochalopteron; species Trochalopteron elliotii. The sequence goes on along the minus strand of JANPWX010000080.1, from coordinate 2,711,835 downwards.
TCTCTGGTGTGACACTCACATGCCCTTTGATCATAGATGGCACCTGAAATTAGCCAGCAAGGGGGGAAGCTCCCGAATCCTCTGCCAAATTTCAAAACTTGAATGAATGGGAAATACAAGATGAGATGAGAGGTAGAGGAGCAGGGGCCTAAGAAGAGTCCTACAACAGGGCTGGGGCTCAGAGAAAGGAAACTTCCTGCCTGGTGGCCCATTCTTTAGACAGCATATGGCTTAAAATGAGAAACTACCACATCCAGAAGAACAGTCAACTCTGTTAGTATTTCTAAAAGAAAAAAAAAATGAAAAAATGTGATTTTAGAACAATTTTACAAATAAATCTCTGATTGCTTACACTACTTCTCCAGAGAGTATACACCATTTTTTTTTTCTGTATGAAGGCAAAAGTATACAGCTGGAATTCCTACTCATGCGAAATACCCTTCTTTCACAGGGTTTCTCTCTGTATATTTTGTAGATCATTCTTCAAACGTACTACAATTTGGTGCTTGTAAGAAACAAGGGTGACACAAGGCTGTTCATATTTTAAATATTCTGTCAATAAATGGGGTGAGAGATTTACAAGTCATGCAGCTGTTTTATTTATTTAACCTGCTAGAGACACTGCTATACAGGTCTGACCTTATGGTATTTCAACAAAAAGGTGGTTGAGGTTGCAAGGGATTTACTGGTTTGACATATTCTAAGGAAACCTGATCCTTTTGCAAGGAATTCTGTTTTCTCAATACCAGCAAGTGACCAGGTTGCTTGCTCTCTAGAGAAGTAAATTTAGGTAAACATTAAAGAAGCCTATAGATATATATTCTGAAGCTATCTCAGATTTTGAACTTGAGTAAACTGCCTCTCTGCTACCTCTTTTCTGTAATGCAATTTATGTCCCTCCATCAGCAACACCCCTTTACAGATTTCAAATAAAACCATTCTTTGAATTTGCACTCAGACAATTCCTGAAGACGACCCAGAGACACAGCCATTAAGAACAGATCTCCTGGGAAGGCCACCTTCAGGCAGCTCCTTAACTGCTCACAAGCATTCAAGTACACCCAGATTATACATCAAGCACACTTCAGCAGCATAATCCTCACTACAACACTAAACAAATTCTTCTGTCCCGCTCAGAACGCTCAGTAAACTTAAGACACAGGCAGAACGAAATCAGTCCTTTACAAAGTCACACACAAGTAACCTCTCTAATATCGTTACAACTATCATAAATTCACAGTCATTTTACCGAGGCTGCTTTTAGGTAAACTGTAGAGAGCAGAGCTTTACCTTCGCATCACAGGTGAGGATGCATTAGAAATACCTCAGCCAATTGCAAAAGCATGTGAATACAGAGCAGCTCATCGGGCTATCTCTGGTGTTAAGAGAGTAGCCTTAGCCCGGTAGCGTAAATTCTACCAGCTTTTGCGCTTGCTTGTTTGCCGCATTTTACCAGCCAGGTACCAAAGAGGCGCACGAGCTGCCAGGTTACTGCGGAGCGCTGGGTCCCGGGATCCTCGGTCCCGCTCGGGGACTGGGGGGCACTGGTCTCGGGTCAGGCTGTCCCCGCTCCCCGGGGACACCAGAGCCGGGCTGCCCGGTGTGGGCTCGGGCGAGGGAAGGACGACACGAGGGTGCCGGACGGGACAGGGCACATCCAGAAGGACACCAGGGGTGCGGAGGAGAGAGACGGGAGCAGCCAGCGATACAGACGGTCTCCGTCCAGGCAGCCAGCACCCCGCCGGTCCGCCGGGGGCACCGGGGACTCCGCGGGGTTACGGCTGGCGCTCGGAAGGTAGGGCTGGGGACACTGCCCTCCGGGGTCGTCGTCCCCTGCCCCCGGCGGGAGCCGCAGCCCCATCCCCTGACA
>JANPWX010000080.1:2674795-2704992 GCA_024734555.1 Trochalopteron elliotii | reverse complement strand
GGCGGTTCAGGATTGGTCTAATATCGGCCCCGCCCGGCCCCAGGTGCGGCGGCAGCGCCGGGACAGGTGATGCTCTCGGTGCGGCTGGAGGGCGAGAGGAGCCTTCGGCTGCCGCTGGGCTCCAGCTGCGGAGACTCGGCAGGAAGCTGCAAGTCAAATTAAAATATGGGGACGGGCGGGGAGAGTTGATAAAACGATCTAAACACAAAAAGTTGAGTGCGCTGGACGTTTTGTATCTCTAGTATAATTGGAGTTGGGTGTAGAAATCCTCCCTCTGAAAAATGTTTGAGGACCAGATGTAATTTAGTAGCATTACAATGCCAAAGAAATATGACACCCTTCACTGTCTTACTAGAGAGACAAAGGTCTTTTTAGCTTTAATTTCCAGTTTTCTTACCTTGTCCCCACAAGAAAGCCTATTTGTAACTTTATCCCATAAGACATCTTTATGCAAACTGTCACTAAAAAATAAACACGGTAGAGTTAAACAATACCAGACGTTGCAGTACACACTGTACAGCAAACATGTGGTCGAGTCCTGCAGCCTTACTTAGGCAAAACTTCCGTAAACTTCAGAAGAAAATTGATGTGAGTTAGGTTTATGATGCATACATTTCTGGGTGCTACAAGAATGAAGATTTCTCATCATGCAAATACATTCGTGACATGCAGCAAATACCTTCCAGTTGTAGATGAGTTGAAGAAAGATGTCATGAAATAAAACCAAAGATATTCCCAAACAGCAGAAGATAATGGGAGTGCTAAAACAAAAAGAAAGGCTGTAAAAGACAAAAATTGCATATTGCTGTCACTGAGGGTGCCCCCCTTTGCTGAAAAGGAAAAGGATCTCTGTGTGACCCAGGTAGCTGGCAACTGGCAAAAAGATGGGGGGGCAAGAGAATTTTGAGGGAACCAAGAGGAGCTAAGGAGGGAACCAAAGATGCTGGATTTCACTGGGGATAAGAACCCAAAGTTACAGGGGGAAAAGTTATTTTCAGGCACTGCAGCAGAGTGTTAGATTTCAAATTCAAATTAATTTTCAATATCTTAAATAATTCAGAACTTGTATAGTCTCATAGACTGTGATGAGATTTCCTGTTTACTTCACTTTTTGCAAGCCAGAGGTAAAAGCTGACATCATTTTACTTTCTTGTCTATGTACCTTACATTGGCCATACTGACAGAAAAATGTGAAAATGTGTATTTTCACTGAAGAGAACATAGTGCCTGCCCAGGCAGATATTGGATACTTCTGCAATAAAGTATTTGTCAGTTTTTCTGTTTTAAATCACACTTTAATGGCTTCCAACAACGAAAATATTATATTATATTGGTTTTGTTTATCAGCATTACAATGAACTACCACATGATCATTACGCAAACATGGTGCCCTTCTCTGAAATCTATCTCTTAAATAACAGGTATAACATGAAGTAGACAAATAGTTGTTTTCTTAACTTTTTAGCATCAGCATTAGGGATATTATGGAGAGAATTCTTCCCTGAGAGTGACCCTGGATAAATCCTGTCCTTGTTGCAGTGCACATCTATAAGTACAGGAGCCATCCTGCAACACGTGGTGTGATGGGCTGGGGACATTTTGTGCAGAGATCTCCCCTTCTAGCAGCATTTGCACTGCAGAAGGCACAACTTGAGATTCTTGCCAGCTGCACACACAGGGTGTAGATAAAGCTTGCTGACCCTGATCATGCAGTTACTTAAGACAGCATAAGGTTTAAAAGCTAGCATTGTTTGTTCAGTTTTCTGTATTCCAAACTACCCAATTAATTTCACAAAGTAGGACTCCTGACTTCTTGTTGGCACTCGGCTCCTTGTGTCCTTGTTACAGCCCCTGCTGGGGTTGAACACAACCTTTAGGCTGTTTGGACAGGTTCTTTGGCCATGAGGAGACACAGGCCAGGGGAAGGGCTACCTGTGCCCTTCCATTGCCTCACTGCACACAGCTCACACATCTCTGAGCCATGTATCCACAAATGGGTCAGGAGTGTGCCAGGTATGCTCCTTCTCCCCTTCCCTGTGTCCCTCTACCTGGAAGCTCTTGCACTCCTGTTTTTTGAGAAGTGGCTGATGCTATTCTGTGCCTCAGTTGCTTTCCTTCCATTGTAGGACCCTGCAGAGCTGTGTCTCTTTTCTAAGCTTTGTGGCAAAAATCAGTATTAGTTCTATTATTATACTTGCTTCTTCCAAGTGTTCTTACAGTCAAATAAGAAAACTGACTATGTTTAAAGCTATCAGATTACATGTGTTTATTTCCAGAGCTATATATAGCAGTTTGTATACTTACACACACCTAAGACATGGTGAAGCTCCAAACCTATTAGCACTTAATGCAACACAGTGATGCTGGAAGTTTCATTTCCTATGGCAAATGGCCCAAGATTCCATCTTTCCACAGCTGCTATCTCCTGCTTGTCCACAGCCTATCCCCAATTTATCCTCTTTCCAAGCAAACTCAGGGATTACTGATATGCAAAATTAATTCTTCCGAGATATCACTCCTTGCCTTTCTGACACGATTACAAGATTTCCTTCTGTTTGTTTGCTCATTTTCCAGCAGCTTTTTCCTCCTTTCATGATCTGACTTGCTCATCTGTCACTCCAGATTACAGCTGCTGAGTTCCAGCCGTGCTTTGGGGCACAAAACAGGAGCTGCTCTTAAACAGTGTAAGAGATGAGGAAAATGGTTCCTATCTGTGATTAGCCTTCCAGAAAATGTACGGGAGAGTGCAAGGGCTTTGCCAGAGCCTAAAAATAAAGGGGGAAAAAAAAGAATTTGAAGGAAAATGTATGAAATGGGAATGTGAGGACTGAGTGTTGGAGTCTGAACTTTATCCCTCTGCAGTTGGGAGGAGCTTTGCCTTTAAATTGAGTAGGAGCAAAATGGGACCCACACAAGTTTCCTGGTACTGTCCCAAAATTAGGAATTTTTGGCAAAAAGTCCACACTGCTATTGAGTTCCTTTTGGAAAACTGATTTTCTCTGCACACCACAATATATGGTGTTAGGCTAAGTATCAAAACTGCTGGAACCTAGTTCAGCAAAATTGTTTCAAATTCTCTGTGGCAGCCAAAAAAATAGTTTAACATATTGCTCTGGTTAAAGAAAGTTACTAAGTTATCAAATGTGATTAAGAAGTACAAGAAATGGAAAGGATTACAGCATGTCTTTGACAACAATTGGCTAAAGTTGAAGAAAAGAGGACTCCAGGTTTGAAACCATTAGACTTGCCTATTCTTTGTAGAAAATTAAAGAAATTGTTATGACCAGCATTTGCCTTCTCTCTCTAGTTATGCCTGTTACCTTCTGAGAGTTTTGAATATGCCAAAAATCTGGAAATGCCTTTAAAGAGCACAGTTAATGACTGTGGATTAATCCTATCCCTTTTAATTTCAAACCAGGAAACTAAAGAGAAAATTAACATCGATTTACATTCTGAAGCATTCAGAGTGGAGAGGATTTTCCTGCCTTACAAGACCAACACACAGAAACCTGTGACGGGAGGGACTTGAGAGAGGAAAGGAGTGATGCTGTGGGTACAGGGGACCAGAGGTCCTGGCTCATAGAGCAAGAAAAATGGTCTGGTAAAGTCAGGACTGACAAAAATGCCAAGCCACAAATAACTAACTATATAGACTAGTGAGATTCCTTAAGATACTTAGTTAAAGCAAACAAGGGAATATATTCAGCCAAGAGCAAGAAACAGAAGAGAGTCTTAGCGAACCACAAGACAGGGTAGAGACTCCAGACCACAAGACTCCAGCAGCTCCAACTGAAAGGTGTCTCACTGAAGCCAAGATACTTGCAGCTGTTTACTAGTCCAGGTATTATCCATTTTGGAAAGTCACTGCTATAGCAGAAACTCACCATGAAGCAGAATAAAAACTCACATGGTGAGAGCTCTAACAGGCAACTGAAGCAAAGCGTGCTAAAGGAATAACCACACACACAGCCTCTGAAAATCTGTGACATCTTATTCCAGTGATGGCACACAGTATGCCATACCAAGAATGCAGAGAAGCCTAGCCAAACACACAATAAACTTTAAAGGAAGAGAGGAGCCTCAGAAGCAGTTATTAGGAAAGTAATAAGGGAACACAAAGTACAAGAGCAAGAATGAGTGTAACTAGGGCACCATGGGAGCAGCTCACAAAATGAGAAGACTCTAATTACCAAATAGGCTGAACTGCCAGGAGAGAAGCACAGTAAATTTCCATGTTAAAGAGGGTCTCTGGAGCCTAAGAACAACCAATGAAGCTAAAAAGCTAAAACAAGGAGGAGTTAGAGAAAACCCAGTGACTGTCATTTTTGGTTAATCTTTATCCCATCATCGATGGAGTGTTTTGCCATCTAGGCAGGAAGTGGAGACACCCACTCCTACAGGCACGAAGATGTATGAGACATGAGGTATTTTCTGGGATACTCATTGAACTGAAAAACCCCTTGTAGGTGAAGTCATTAAACATGACTAAGTCTCTGATTTCTACCATCACTACTGGGTTGTGCTGAGAGACACACTGAGCAAGACAGGCCTCAGTGAGCGTGTTAAAGGAGCATTCCCCCACCAGGATGGTGGCTGTAACCTCCTGCCGTGGACATTCAGAAACCTTGACAGGGTCCCCTGCATCAGAGCTTCCTCAGCATGTCTCCCCAAAGCCTCCTGTCAATAGCAGGAGCCTTCCCCAAAGGGTTCTGTTTTCTTGGTCATGGTATAAATCTTGCTGTATCCATTGCTAAAAGGAGGTAAAAGACTACTTTTGCAAAAGAATAAAAATGTGTAGTTGGCTGAGGTAAAAAAACCCACAAGCTCATAGCACCCAAGGACACTTACTTAACCTCCTTGGTAGTGCTCTGTAGCACCCTTTCACACTGGAAGGATGGGCCAAAAACCCATTTGAGACATTGTATAGGACATCATTCTGCAGGCTAAAATCTACAGGTGTTTCCTGAGAACCATTCTCTGCAAAATAAAAACGGAGCCCATTTGAAGTGAAACCAGCCACACTCATATGCTCTTAGCTGGCTAGCAAAATCTCATCAGCACTAAAAATTGCTCACACATCTGGAAGAACCAGCACAGTCATCTGAGAATTATTTCATTCCCAAGCCACAGAGAGCCCTGCATTAGGCCAGTGCTTTTTGAAGACATTCCCTTCTTTTTGTCAGCAACTGTGGGAGATGCTTAATTCTGCAGTTCATCAGTCCTAGAAAAGTCTTTCCTGATCATCTCTGCTTCCAGACCTTGGCTGCATGGGTTCTCACACTGCTGCCCTGCAGCCAACAATCTGTGTTCCTTCTGCAGTAATTAAAAGTACAATGTTAGCTTGCTTCTGCAAAATTACCTTCTGGCAACTGCAAGGGATGTTTGTAGAAGCCTTGGGCCTCTACCTTCTCACCTGATGAGAGGTGAGATACTGATGCTTGGTGGCTAACACCACGTTAAATCTCTGCCTTGGAATAAGAAGGCTTGTTCCCACATTAGAAATCTTATCAGAATTTTCTCACCAATTATAAAAGCAGAAAATTCCATGAGACTCCTGTTTATGACCTTCAAAAGGATACAAAATATAATTGCTTGAGACAGCCACAAGTCCATTTCCCCTGCTCAAACTTTGAAACTGAGGAATATCATCATACCATGAACAGTTTGAACCCCATCTTAAGGAAGTAAGAAATTTAATTGCAAGACATAAGTAATTTGACCAATTTCACCTAGTTGGCTCAACCATTAACAATAAATGATTGCTCTGATGTGTCAGAAAGTTTCCTCCAGTTTCCCACCAATTCTCTCTAGTGGTTTTTAAATATCCTGAGTCTTTTAACACACAGCCTACCTAAATCATGTGGAACAATGGAGTAATTTAAAGCTGACAACAATTGTTGATTACATTCAACAAAACAGAAGTTTCCAGGCTATTTCCAGGCAGGTATTAACATTAGCAATGAAAACAGAACCCATAGTACTTCCCACTTCTGTTGTCTCTCACATGAGTAAGTCATCATCAGACTTCTTCAGTACTCTTTAGCTCCCAATAAAGGAAAAAAAAAGTGACTTATTGTTGTCTAGTTTCTTGGAATCTCTGGATTTAAGCAAGCCAAAAATACAAAATGTCAATAACAACATGGTATTTTTGTATGAGGAACACTTAACTTTCAAATCAAGAATTTTAGATCAGGCATGTATAATGGCAGGGAAAAAAAATTCTATAGAGAAAGATTTTAGGTTGATTGCTTTTTCTGAAAATACCAGACAGATGAAAATGTGGAGTCCAAGACCAAAATACATTGGCACTAACTTCAATGCTGATATTTTTACAATAGTTATATAATTAATTTTCGTAAATCCCTTACAGCTGTACCACCAATATAGCATAGTATTTTTAATAGGCTGTTTCATCACTTTATTTTTAGAGATGAAATTTTGATTGTGTTCCTCAGTCTTTTAAAATTGATATGTGAGGAAGAACTACTGTTGCAAGAAAGTAAAGGACCAAGTCTTTCACCAGGCACAGAATTATTTCAGATAACTCTTCCCCCTGCTCCTCCCACTCATGTCATATAAGACACTGAATAAAATCCTCCTATAAACACTCAGTTAAAAATGAAAAATTAGAAAAAAATATGAATACAACTTAGAGATGAAACTTATTTTTTCTGCTGGGATCAAAGAAGTTCATTAAGCCAGATGTGCCTGGATTATTCTTATTACAGAGAGCCATAAAAATCTCATGGTTGTTTAATTATCTAGTGTTGGCTTAGACATAGTCAAAAGTTGAACAACAGATGAGTAACTGCACCATGTTGACCCAAACACACATGTAACAGTTTAATGAATTAACTTCTTCAAAGCTGAGAAGTTCAGAACTTGTCAAAGAACCGGCACTGATTTTTGTTTGCAACCTCACGTGGCACACTGGAGTCCTTACAGAGTCCTGGATTACTTTTCACAGGCCTCCAACCTTCTCTGGGTGCTCCAGGCCCTCCAGATGGGTGTTGCACCTTAGGACCTCCAGGAAGTGTAGGGGGAAACCTGCAGCATCTCTCCTGGATGCAGCTGAGCTGATGCTCTTTGAAAGGCTCCTGATCTGTGGGGGTAGTGATGGCAAGGCAAGAGACATGGGACTGGCACAACCATCTGCTGTACCACCAGACTTCAGTGGTTTTCTTTGAAGCAGGAGATGCCAAACCTTACCACAGCCTCCATTTTCAACCACAGGTACTCTTTACCTCCCTTCAGAAACTACTAGGGGTGCTTTAAGTTTTCTGAACTATCCAGCCTAGACAGCCATTCAGGCATACCAAAATGTAGACATCTCTACAACCAGTAAGAGGAAAAAATCATTAAAATTCTACAGTTTATTATTTTATCTATTTTATTGTTTGGGGATTGCCTTTTTATCTTGAGTACTTATGGAAATAGAATGTTCATATGAAAAATAGCATTTATGGTTATCAGATGTTCAGCATTTAAGTGGCCAGTGAACACATGTAAGCTGACTGCCCTGTTCCAGAGATGAATATTCTCTCTTAATAGCACACTTGCAATGATTGAATGTTATGTATGCAAATACAATAGCATTCTTATTTACCTGTTGGAAAAAAAGATTTTAATAAAAATTCTCAACAAAATTAATATTTTTTGCATCTTAGAAATTATTTCTATAGTTTAAAGACACATTAAGTTGGGAAAATATCACTAAACGTTTTTACAATATTTACACCATTTCTGTAGTGACCCAAGGAAATAATTTTCCAATCAATAATATTTTTACAAGTGTTTTTACTTGTTTGTTTTTGTTTGGGGTTTTTGTAATTTACTGTTAAATTTGTGTCAGTTAATTTGGAGTGTTCATAGAGCCTAAACAACTATGTGTTTTAAAGCAGCCTCCTGAACAAAGAATGGCAATCAAAAGGTGTTAAATCTTTTACACAAAAATAATAACAAATAAATAAAAGCCTCTCTTAAATCCATGTGGATATTTCAGTGACACTTCTTTATATGAACATGACTTTCATTTTCAGAAATATCATCTATACCCTATCCAGTTTACCAAAATGCCAGTAACTGTCAGATGCACCCGGGGGTTTTATGTTGTGACATGGAAGGGGAGCATTTCACAAGCACCTCTGACAGCTGGCACCAGCTCTTTGTCTCCCCTCAAAGGAAACATCTTCTCTTTGGAGGATGGAAAAGGTTTTGAACACCTCTGGTTTAACAAGTTCAGGAGTAAGATTTCTGGACTTCATGTGTATTGGTGGAAGAAATAACATGTACTAGCTACTGCCAGGCAAACACACACTTGTCCTACTGACAGAGCTGGAGACGATGTGTTAATCCAGAGAAATGAAGACATGCTTTATGAAGATGATTTTATTATCCTCATGGTACTTTTGAGGAAATGCTGCTGCCAGCAGGAGCACTGGTCTGATCCCTGCTGTCAGACTGTCATCAAGAAGAATCCAAGTGGCACCAAAGTGCCCAGTTTTGGGCCCCTCACTTCAAGACAGACATTGAGGGGCTGGAGTCTTTCAGAGAAGAGCTGGATGGAGCTGGGAAAGGGCCTGAAGCACAGGTATCACGAGGAGTAGCTGATGGAGCTGGGGGTGTTTATGCTGGAGAAAAGGAGGCTCAGGGGGAACTTCATTGCCTTCTACAACTGCCTGGAAGGAAGATGTCATGAGGCAGTCATGGTCTTCTACCATATCCCAGCTGAAAGGATAAGGGGAAATGACCTTAAGTTGCACTGGGAGAAGTTCAGACTGGATATTAGCATAAAAATTTTCACTGAGAGTGGTTAGACATCAGAATAAAATGCTCAAGGAGGTGGTGGGGGTCACCATATCTGGAAACATTATTTCACTTACAAGTCTGACAGGAAAAATAATCTAGTCATCAATTTGCATAGCAGCAGGTAACATATTACTACAGATCTATAAATAAATTTAACAGAATACTTATCAGGGAAATAGTTGCTAGGACTGACAGTTGCTTCCTTGTTGATGTTGGGGGATTTATTTTCCATTCTTTCTTGTGCCTCTCCAATTCAGCTGCTTCCCTCATTTGACAGTCTTCCATAAAGACACTGAAGAAAATGATACCACAAGGCATTTGGAAGAGGGAGTGTTTACAAAGCATATAAATAGACTGTGCTGTATCCAGAATAATTAGCTGTAAGCAAAGTCATAAAAAATGTGGAGAACTTACAAGTATGCCAGATGATTGAAAACCCAACCTTTACTCAGATGTTAGGGATAGGTTGCATGCTATAAGAACATAGGATAAATGCCACTGCATAATCTGACAGGGAAAAAGCAAGCAATAAGCTACATTCAGAACAAATGCATGTAATGCATCTGAAATATCCATTGAGCCAGATGTTAATTTAGCTCATGACCCTAAAAATACATTTCTGCAATCTTATGCACAATGTGCAATGCAGGATGCACTTTCCAGACTATTTGCTGAAAACTGAATTATTCTGAAATAAGAGCTTTAAAAGCCTTAGAATTCTTCAGAACTTTGCCATTGCAATCACAGCTTCTGGGGAGAATTATTTAGAAAAAAAAAACCAGTAAGCACTGAAGGTATACTTCACTTCTATTGTGTAAGCAGCTAGTTCTGAGTGAAAAACCCTGTCCCTCCTTGCCCCCTGCTGTTATGTTTTAAAAATTAATGCAGGACTCCATCAGATCAATGTTTATTTCAGACAGGGAGATTTTGGCTGAGCTGTAGCTGATGTCCTTGGCATGTTTTAAGTAGTGTATCAGAATGAATCATCTGCTTTGGTAATACCACATTATGTTGCTGTCTCTTGTTTGGAGAAGTAATGTGTAGTAAGGGAACTTTTAAGAGTTCAGTCTTCAGTTTAGGAGACAATTACATGTACTCATGGTGTGATATGTGACTGCAGTCCGTTAAACAGCAGCAGCCCTGGACTTACACACTCCATATACACATCTCCTTGATTTACCTCCTATAGCCTAAAATATTAACTAATCCTCTCACCTCATTTTCCCCAGAATAACATAATACAGAGCAAACCCTCAATGGAATAATTTAAACCATTTTGTTTTACTAAGGGTCTCAATGCATGGTACTAAGAGGAGCCTGCAGCATTTTCTAGCCACAGGTTGAGGAGCTGGATGAAGAAGGGAGTGGACCCAGTTCAGGGGGGTATGTCATCCTGTAATCCTCCAGCCTTCAGCACCACTTGGTAATTTCTAAACAGAGTATTGAATGCATGCAAAATGTAACAGATGCCATTGCCATAATGTATGGTGATCACCTCAAACTGAACAGCTTCTTGGTCCATTGAGGCTCCTTCTTACTCTCAGAAATGCCCTTTTTGCAGAGGCACAATCAGAGTTTGAGGCAAGTCTGGCAGCTGAAGATATCTGCTAGCTGTGCTATCAGTCTCTCCCCTGAATTGCTCACTTCACTGAGGCACTGTCAGTCACATCAGTTATTGTCAGTGACATCGTGTTCTCTGTGGCATGCAAGATTTGTTTTCTCTCATTCGGTGGCTTCCTCTCCTGCAGGAACCATTCTCCCCAGCAATAATATCACATAAATGCATCATAGCAGTCTTGCCGTTTGCAACCTTTACAATCTCTAGCAATCTCTAATAGGATGAAGTTTCTTAACACAAGACTGCTTCCTTTCCAGTTTGTTGTATAATTCTAAGTACTGTAAATTCAAAAAGCTCAATGGATGGTGGCACTTCGAATTGCATTGGGCAATTTTTTGACCTGTAGGTATGTAAAATCTGAAGAGATTATCCTCCCAAACAATATCAGCTGTGTTAGTGATACCAGCAGTTGTCAATTATTTAGATTGACATTTCTAACACCACACTGGAGTCCACAGCACAGGCTTGCTATCGTCTGCCTGAGCTCACACATCCACGAAGCTGGCAAACAGCAGCATACTGCTAATGATATTCCTGCCCAATTTTAAGACAAAACCAGGAACAGTTTATTAATAGGAAGGTATTTAGTTTTCCCATTTAACTCAGCTGCACCTCCTGACCATGTCCCAAGAGCCCCAAGGAGCATCATTCTTCTGTATTTCACTTCTACATGTGCCTCATCCTCTTTCCTGCTCTTTTCCTCTCCATTTGTGCCCTGAGAAGCTGCAGTCAGAGTGTTTGGCACCTCGTTGGGTGCTCTTTCATTGACAGCTGAGCTTCCCCGTATTCCCTGTAAGGGAGAGAACACACACAGAGGTAATTAGGGAACCAAACAATGCTGCACTCCCAACAGCGACTCTTAGAGCTGTGTCTTGTTCGTGGCTTTGTTTGTAACTTATGTGGTCCTCAGGCAACAGCCTTATTGAAGCACTTTGATAACCCCTCACAAAAGATTTCAGCATCATCAGCAAAGGTTTCCTTGGCAAACTAAACCAGCATTTTATCTCTTGGCTGTATATAACATAGACCTATTTTCCACACCGATTTTCCCCCTCTCCCACTGTTGCATGCACATCTGGCATAAGGTTTCATCAATAAATACTAGGCTATAACACCACATATAGGGATTTAAAGTAGAAAGTAAAAAGATTTTTTGGTAATACAGTTCTATTAAAATGTATTAAATATACATGCAACCTAACAATGTCATTCAGAGGCTGAAGCATGCCACAGCTAACTCAAAGGGAACTATGACACAATTGTTAAAACTTTTTATTCACTCAATATATTGGGGAGAAAAAATATCTCACCCTTCCCCCAGTGAGCATACTTAGAGAAGCTCAGCCAGCTGGATTATAACTGCACAAAAAGCTTTCAAAGTGTTAGAAACAGCTCTCTCCATTTGCTGGTTCTCATGACAGATGATAAAATAGCTTTATCCTGCCCTTGTACTTATGTGTTGTGGTTTTTATCTTTTTTCCATGATGTTCTGACATTTTTAAAATTACTTCTGTATTGTTTGCTGACAGCATAATTTACCTCAGGAAATGTTATCACCAATTGTATGAAAGTCTTGAATTGCTTTTCCAACAGCAGGTAATGACATCTCACACCAGGGCTTTGTTCTGGTCTGCTTCCCTTTGTCAAATTTTCAGTTTTAATTTACCTTGCAATTGTGGATTCCTAAATGTACTACAGTGGGAATTCACAGTGAGAGGAATAGCAAATCATTTAGAAATTTTCCACCAGACAAGTTGGATACTGTTTCATATGTAAAGGAAAAAAATAAGTACAAATAAGTACATTGCAAGGGATTAATTTTAGTCTATTGGTAGAGCAAGTGAAGCTATGCTCTGGAATGGCATTCAGAAGTATAGCTCATACTTTGCATGTCTTATCTTCAAGAGGAGTGGTTAAGAAACCTTCATTTTTGCCCAAAAATGATATATTCATGAGTCCTTTGTTTCATACTGCATGGAGTATTTCAGCATCCTTAACTGACAGTAAAGTGCTGCAAGCTGTTGTTCCTTGTATACACCAAGCCTGAAATTCTTTATCTTGTTTAGCTTGAAGTTTAATCAAGCTGAGCAAGTAAATCCTATTTTCTCTAGAATTTCTAATTGCAAAAAAGCAACCTATTGTTTCTAAATTGTCAGTTTTAAATATACAAAATATATAAGGAAAATGTTGCAATCTATGATGTTCTTCTCAAAGAGGTAGATTTTAACTTGTTTCCTACAGAGGCGTCTCACAGGGACACAGCTCTACCAGATTCAAGTAAAATATTTACAATAAGCAGCAAAGGCCCATGAGGACAGTGAGGGCTCAGTGTTTTCCACCTGTGTTTTGGATTCAACCTCAATAAAACTAATCAGACAACTGCTTTCCTTTGTGCCATCATGGCTGAAAAAATAGATGCCAATATGTTGTCAACATCCACACCACCACACAACACCATCTAAGGTAGAACACATTTCAGGGCAAGAAGAGTCACAGATAATTTTGGTGAGATATTTGTGTGCCCATGACAGGAATAGGAAAAAAAAAACCTAAGAAACCATGGGGACAAAATAGCATGAAGATGCTGCTTAAAAAGCTTCTTTGGGAACATCTCACAGATCATCTAAGTATGCATATTTACTGAAAAGATACTTTTCCTTCTCTGATTTTTCAGGTACTAAGACAAGATTTTATAGATGTTATGGTTAATTGTGACTGCTTTAGACAACAATTCACTGTTGGGTGATACTCTGTACTAGAATAACTTTTCTGACCTTTTCATGGACCTGTCATACAAGTGAAGAAAAACTTTAAGAGTATGCCTGCCCCAAACCTTTGAAAGTTTGGTTTATAGACTCCATAGCTTTATCCAAACAACTTCAACCCTTTTGAATCTGGAGGGAGATACATGCTTGACATGGAAATTGCACTTTCATATATATTTAGGGCATATTAGGACATCAAGCTCTTAATGGAGGAGAATTTCTCGCCCTGAACTGCATTCTGTGGTTTCTCAGGGAGAAACACAAGCAGTTTATTTCCAGGACCTTGCAGTCAAGGCTGCCTTATATGATGATCCAGAGACAGATGGACTACACTCTCAGCAGCCTCCAGCTTGACTGGGTCTGAACCAGGACTTACCCTTCACTGAACATTAAAGTCGCTTAGGGAGAAGAGCATAAAGAAGACTCCACTAAACCCAAAATAACTGATTCTTTAAAATTTAGAGGTGTTTCAGGCTGACATAATAGTGGGAATGAGAAAAGTTAAGGTGTCAGCCTGGCATACCTTGCTGTGTTGTGGGCTAATGTGGGTGAGACAGATTTGGTGGAGGGTTTCCAATGCCATTCTTAGTTGCATCCTTGTTATGCCATCCTCAGGGTAACAGGTCAGCACTCTCAGGGAGTCCAGCACCACCACCAGGACAGCAGTTCTTGAAATTCAGTGTCACAAGTCCTATCTGAAGGGCCACTTTATCTTCCCCAGCACATTTTTCATTTGATCTGACCAACACAAGCACCAAGAAATTGTGCCGAAGCCTATTTTTACTGCTAGTTTCAAACCTCACTGCAATGGAGTTGGCACACAGGCTCTACAACAGCATCAGTCCTGATGGCAGAGTCACTTCAGATAGTGCAGACAGGTGTGCAGGGCTGGATCAGTGGACAATGTTCCCTTTGGACATCAGAGTCAAAGGCAAATGTAATTGAAAATGCAGTCACTACTCAGGTCAGCTGCTTATATTTCTCATGTACAATCAATCAATTCTGTCCTCACTTTAATTTGTTTTCCACTCACTGAGCCAATTTTCATGATGTTATGCTAGATTTACTCCAATGAGAAGAATAGAACCAGACTTGCTAAATTCCCTGAAAGTTGTCTTCATTTTGGTTTTGGCTTTTTTCAGCTCATCTAATAAGAAGACATGTGACAGACTTACTCAGTAAAACTTCTTCAGCCAACAACTGACGGCAACAAGAATAATTGAAGGAAGTATTGCTGCTCTTCACAAAACATTTGTAAATGAAGACAAATTCTTTACATCTGACATTTCCATTCAACAGCAGGTGCTTTTCGTAATTTTCTAGGATATTATGTCCATAAGAGAAGGGTATTAAATGATCCAACAAAAATAGTTGATATCTACAAAGCATATAAAACACCGATGTTTGGCTTGGTATTGGGACAGAACTGAACTGGTGGCAAAGCAAAGGAGCCATCTCCCAAGATGTTGCATAGTAAAACCAGCATTAATTCATTTTCCATCTCATTTTCCATCCTGATTCAACAACCTTTCTGAAATGAATGAATGCATCTCCTTGATGACTTTTCCAGCCTTGTTTTACAAGAGGAAATGGAAAAGACTGTGGTTGATGCATTAAAAACAAAGGGAAAGCTGTGTAAGCTTTGTCATGTTTCCTTTTAATTCTAGACAAGGCTGAACTCTTTTTTCGTAGAAAGCTTATCAGAATGGGCAAGTATTACAAATATTCTGGAAATTAACAGTTTGTGGCCGGTGACCTCTGATGGTGACTATTCAAAGGACCAGATACAATAGGAAGCTTGTAATAGCAAACATTGTAATTGACAGTGAATAAACACTTTAAAGTAATTAATTTCTACTGGTTTATGCTTTTGAGGAGGGTGTCCCCTTTTACCCCCTCAAAACCAGGCTAAACTATATTTGTCCTTCACTATTACAAACATGACTTCCATGAGAAGCATCCCAGATGGGGAGGATGGAG
Organism: Trochalopteron elliotii; assembly: GCA_024734555.1. Lineage (NCBI taxonomy): Eukaryota > Metazoa > Chordata > Aves > Passeriformes > Leiothrichidae > Trochalopteron > Trochalopteron elliotii. The sequence continues at coordinate 2,689,821 of JANPWX010000080.1, read as the reverse complement.
ATGGCTCCAGTGATTATCTCTCAGAACAGGCCCATTGTACTCAGACGTTGGTACTCTGAAGGGTTTCCATTTCTGCCAGTCCCCCAGCATTGCTTTAGTAGAAAACAACATCACTCAGGTTTCAAATTCCCTCTTGCATTCATGTAAAGCAGCTTTACCATAAACAAGGATCAGCCCCAGATGTCTTTACAGGAAATACTACACAGGAAAGAATGCATAGTGCTACAAAGATAGAAACCTTTTCTCTCTCCATCCATTTTCAAACCTGAAATTTTCTTTAGACATAAAAAGACACATATAATTAAGGACATTGAGCTGGCTGTAGGGATGCAAATTTGTAGCCCTGCTCTAAATTAGGCCATCGAAGCAGAGGCAGTAAGACAGACCACTAATCAAGGAGGAAACCATTTATAGAAGGAAGGAGGGAACATGTCTGCCCATAGATCATGAAGCAGCCTTGCACCTGCAATGCTCCCATTACACAAGTGACACATTCTCTCCCTCTAATCATCACCATATTTTTTTGCCTGGAGCATGTCTTGAGTGTCCTTGGCAAGGGTTGGGGGACAGGAAGAAGCACCTTCTGAATTTAGATAGTGTGATCAGGAGCTTCTCTACGGCTGAAATGTCATATTCACAGCTTCCCAGCAGCTTACAGTGAGGACATCCCAGATGGGTTCTAGGCTTAAGTGTACAAGGCTTTCCTGAGCTCATTCTGGAGTTTGAGTGGGAAAAGGGGGATCATTGGCCTGAAAACTTTCACTGCAATACAAATTACTATCAAATTACCTGGTGTTTCATGGCAGGACAGGAACTTGTAAAGTAGCAGTTCCCCTAGGGTTGCTGGAAAGCAGTGTCCAACTCCTCAGTGTGCAGTTGTGGGGGCAGCAGTGGGGCAGTGCCCGGCAGCACAGTCCTGCTCAGCACCCAGACTCCAAACAACCTCCATACATCATTACTTTTAAGTGAAGCTCCATTGCAAAGCAGTTGCTATATGAAGCTACAAAGAAACCACGTGTCCAGCCCTTTTGCTATTTAGGCAAGGCTAGCTCAGTGAGAAAGTAGAAATTGTGGATATTTATCATTTTTCTCCTTTATGCAGGTGTAGGCTGACAAGGCCAGTGAGAGCATCAGAGTTGAGAAAGCTTTCTTCTTTTACATAAAAGCCTGTACTATGCAGTTCTCAAACATGTAGTTTGCAATGTTTGATGGAAATAGTTTGGATTAAAGAGGAGCTCTGTGCAGTTTACCCATTTGCTCAAAACCTGGGTTTACGCCTGTTCCAGGAGTAAATCTAAAACCAGCAGTGAACAATAAGTGACACACCAGGCAGCCCCAGATCACCATGGTTTCAGAACACCAAAACTATTGGAAGAGCCCACCCACACCGACCGACAGCACAAGGAGCATGGGGATATTTGTCTCCCAAAGTATTTCTAAACTGGTTAAATGTGAAAAAGCAGGCTGGAAAAATAGAGATGGTAGCACACAGTTGAATTGCACTTCCATACCTTTTGTTCTCTTCTGTAGTGCTTTACCTCTTCCTGAAAGGCTCACTCCCCTACCCACAGAGTTCCTGTTTCTCCAAAGACTACATGTCTTATGACACCAAAATGATACTCCCAGAATGAAAAAGTAATCTAGCAGCCATGACAAAACAGTGGAAATACCTTCCTATAATAATGTTGCTTGCTGAGCAATGAATTTAAAGGTGGATGTGGTAAATCCAGCCTTCTTTTACTCCCTGCAGTAGCAAGGGGTGGAAATAACAAAGTTGCTGCTGCAGAGTTAGTGGATTGCTATTTTGCAGCTCTTCATTGACTGTTTTCCCTGCCCTCTCAAGACCACAGAAATATTTTTATTACCAGCTCAGTGAATGCAAATACTGCCAGAGGTGAGCATAATTACCTTGATGCACCTACATGACAGTGTTTCCACTTATCTGCTACAGATTTAGTAGGGCAAGTCTCACGACCCACCACTGAAGGCTTCCTGTTCTATTGCAAGAGCATGAAAGAAAGTAAAGATGTGTCTCAGGAGGCCATGGTGAGATTGTTCTCTCTGCCCATCTGCAGTGGGCATGAGACAAGGTGGGAATATTGTGCAACGTACCTTACTCTCACCAGCTTTTCTTGGAAAAGTTTCTGCCTTAAAACTAGACATGCCCCTTGCTTTTCTGTCAAAAGCTGTAAAAGCACCTTAATATGTTTTATCAATTTGTGATATATAGTTTGTGATCTTAATATAGTGAATAAAATTGCATTAATAAAATTATTGCTGTCTGCCTCAGCAGTCAAATTGAGTTGTGTATCAGCTTTCTGAAACAAACCTAATATACCTTGCCTTTAAAGGCAACAAGGTAAGTTTTTTCTAATGCTGTATTCACTCAAATATGTTCCACACTTTTCATATGGCAAAGAAAATCCTTAATATATCAGAATGCTCTCAACTCCCAACAACAGGAACTGCTCAGCACCCAAAAATGTAGTTGGGGGTGTGAGATGTATCTGAAGAAATAGTTAAAGTACTTAAACTAATTCCCTTGATGATGCAGGTTGAGGTAAAGGCACTTTAGATGTGAAAAATGAGGACTGATTTCAGTAGGAAGCAATCCAAATGCTTTGCACTTGAGAGAGAATCTGGGCAAATGGCTCTGAACATGTAAAATCATAGCACAGCATTGCATTAAGTCTGTGCTGGAGACAGACATGTCTCGATTTCTGCCATCTGAGATGAGTTTCAAGATAGATTAATTATATTAATTATAATATAGAATTGCAAGTGTGTGTCATGCAGCACAAGTGATTTCAGTGGTGAAGCTCAGGGTGCAGAGCTGCCCATCCCCAGAAGTTGTGCATAGAATAAATAGATTTTGAGCTATCCATATATAAGTATTATAGAATAATATTATCATTTTTATATATAAGTATCATAGAAAGGAAAGAGTAGAGAAGAACCAAATAAGGTTCAAAGCCCCCATTCATGTGTAATAGCAGGTGCATTCAACCAACCACTAAAAACTGCAGGATGAAGCACATCCATTTCTCTCCAAAAAGACAGAAACAACCCCAGTGTCATGCTACAATGAACCAACTTTGTTCCAGCATATTGTCCATACTAAGCAGGGCACTCCAGCCACAACACATTATAACAGCCTTACCTACACATCCCTCCTTAGAGACACACCCAAAGTAGCTCCCCAGAACCAGCATTCACCCATCCAAAGAGCAGCAGTGCTGCAAGAAAACATCTCATTAGCTTCCCCCAACAGAAAGGAGAGCTGCTTGGGCCTGGACGATATATAGGGACACCAGGTGATTGGGGATGATCATTGTAATTGGAGAAAATACATCTCAACTGGAGCCTCACATGGACAGCCATAATGTATTCAATCATCAGTCTGTGTTTTATGTTTTTCATATCTATGTTATTTATGTTTTCCTGGCTTACTGTACAGCAGCCCACATACAAAAGGATGAGGAAGCACAACCCTGTGTCATCAAAATCTCATCACCTCCAAAAATCGCTAATATGGAGTTAAAGCTTTTACCCAAGCAGTCAGCTTTCCTTTCCCCAGCTGGTTTTTTTGGAGAGGGGAGAATAGATATATTTATATTTCTTTTGAACTTCTAAATCAAGCTGGAAGGAGTTCAAGTGCCCAAGAGCAATTTATTGTAAATGCTGGGGGATAGGAAATTTGCATACACATTCCTGCTAATATGAGTAAGCAAGTAAAGAAGGCACAAGCTCCACCTCTGTGTAAAGCATGTCCACCTTTTTGCTAGAGTGATTTATGTGGTAAAACCACTTGCCTGTAAGTGTCTTTTAAAGCAGAGTCAACCACTGATAGTAAACCAGCTATTTAGAGAGATTGATAAATACACTGGTGTAAGCAGATGCACCTCAGGGTCTGTCCACACCACAGACTGACCCTGTTCCAATGGTGCACATGGGTTATTTTAAATGGCACCTTCCAAAGTAGATTCAGAACCATATCCAACAGTGGGCACCACCACTGTATCTTCCAAAATGATATATGACACTGCTGGTTTTCTGTGACCTGCAAAAATCAAAATGCTTCTCTCAAATGTTGTACACTTCTTTGTGCTAAATGACAGCAAAAGAGGTCTTGCAACAGGTCCTCCAGTCCTGGGTTTGCTTAGCTAAACCAGGTCTGGGGCCAGAATAAGACAATTGGTTGAAACCTGGTTTTTCTCACTAGAGGTGGCATTGATACTCAAAACATAATTTACTGAGAATATTTCTGAACTGACAGGCCACTGTGTAGTGCGCAGAAAAGCCTGGGACACATGCTGTACATATGAAGCTGTTCCCAAGCTTTATTCCTGGATCTTTTTGCACTTGTGAGCTGAAAGAACAGGAGACTATTCCATGCTGGGATGTTACCAGCTTCACCAGACATGTTGTGAAACATAACTGTGCTGCCCCTCCTCCCTGTGCCGCCCACCCTTGGGGTCTGGCATCTGCTGTGTCTGCTGGCTGCCCTCAGGGGATGCCTTTCCAGCCAGATGCCTCTGAGATTTACACAGTGGTGTATATGACTGCCAGCTACAGACTTGATAATATCCAAACACTCCCTTTTCACCTCTTTAGGTGAAATGGGTTAAGTCCATATGTTCAGCTTTTATTTCTCCACATTCTAGAGCACATAAATCCACACCAGATGTGCATGAGAGGGGATGAACTCCTGTCAGACAGTGAAAAGCTGTGTCAGAGCCTGTCTTTACATCTGCAGCTGCTTCTGAGGATGCTTTTGCATGGGCTGGTACCAGCTGGTGGTTCCTACTCATGGAGCCCTTGGGAAGCAGCTCAGTGTTCAGACGTGGTCAAGGGCTGACCACCCTTCTCACATTTCAGCACCGTGGACCTGAGAGCATCCTTCCTAAATATGACACCCCAAAGGTGTATTTCACTGCAGGCTGTGCCCTTTGGGAATCAGCCTACTAGAATTAACCTACCGGTAAATTTAAAAAGTCAAATACAGAAGATAGAAGTCATGTGAACCTTTTAACCCAAGTGAAGAAGACATCATAGCCTTGCCTTGACAAGACTCACAAGACAATTTCATACACCATTCTGCTCTCAGTAATTACTAATGAATAGTATGAATAGATTTTGATAATTTTTAAAAAACTCTTCTTTTTGTCTATTTCATAGATTTTTCTCTCTCTTTACAGGGTACGAAATTCTTAAGGAATTCCTTCTGCTGTAAAGATTTTTTTTTTTTTTTTGGTCAAGGGCACATGTATCTTTTATTTCTGGAAGAATATATACAGATATATTGACAAGTACTAGATTTTTTTCACAATAGATAATAGCTAAAAAAATGAAAAAAAGTGCTTCAGACTTAAAATTAAATCTTTCAAACCAGAAAGAACATCAACAGGGGTTCATTTATGCTGTTTATTAGAGGGACATTACTAATACCAAATGGTCGGCAAAGATTTCACAGAAAAATGTTCCCTAAGCATAGTAAATTTTAATGATAATTTTGCTGAAAATTTAATACGTTTAAATATAATGCCCAGTGCAGGTAATGGTTCTGCTTACCATAGTATACACTTAATCAAACAAAAGTACTCCAGAAACACTCTTAGAGTGCCTTTATTTTACTGAGTCCAGCTGGGAGCTCCACATATGTCAGAAATAAGATTTGCGGTTAATTGGCAAAAGCTTAAAAGACTTGAGAAAGGTTCTTCTGCACAGAAAGACATAATCTATACCCACAGAAAGTCATATTTGACTCACAGATGCAGCTCCATCTTGAAGACAAGGTCCTGCTGACTATTTCCAGCAGAGCTGGAGCTGAGGTATCTTTGGCTGTCACACAACCAACGATTTGCCCAAAGCCTTTCAGGACTGAGACTGTTCCTCCTGCATGGGAGGACATGCAAGAAGTGCCACTGCCAGGGAACCCCTCACAGCAGCCGAGTCACTTTCCTTACATAAATCTTCTAAACAAAACAAAAATGACATTTACTGGAGCCATTGGCTTATGCTAGAGACAGCAGAAATTTGCTGAACAGCTCTAACCCAAGAGGATGTTTATGGTTTAAGATTTGTTTAGCACTTATGGTACAATTTTTGCCATATGTTCTCTTCCTTAGAGTTTTCCCTGCAAAACATTTTTATTAGATGTGGAGCACAAGGGACTTACACATCTTCCCACTTCATTACAGTAGCATCATCCTTCCAGGGCAATCTGTAAACAAGTAACATGCCCCTTGAATTTTTTATCTGGTCTCTGGCAGTAGAGGAAAGTTGCAACTGATGAGCCTGAACTACTGAAACCTGATCTGATAGAATGGAGCATGCGTGGAATATGGAACATAATTGTTTTTTTCATGGCAGCCTGTATTCAGCCCAGGAGAAAACCTCCTTTGGAGACTGTTTCCAGCAGATAGCTTGGGACACTCTGGAGTGAATCTTTCAGTAAAAAGCAGCATGCTTTATGTTATTAATCCTACTGAAATTGCAGCAGCAGTAGTGCATGAGTGAGCATAACTCGTCATGATCACTCCGAAGTGAAAGGCTGAAACTGTCAGTCACCATGGAAGGGCTTTTACATTCTTCTGAGTCTTCTGGAAAGGACTGAATATTGATACTTTGGCATACAGTGGAAAATCAGGAAGTAAGCCACAAGGCCACAGGGCAAAAAAGATGTGAAATGAAACTATTTCAGGTTGACTAAGGAACTGCTTTTCTTCCATTTCTGAGTAAGATTACACTCCCACAATACAGCAAGTACTTAGAAAATCTTCTTGTGTCTGAAGAAAGGCTTTTCCTTTACTGACAGAGGTATATTTCTCCTGGTCTTTTCTATTACTTAATGCATTATCAAAGAGCATCCATGCAGGAAAAAATAATGGGGAACTGAGGGTTTTTACACCAGCAGAATTTTTAATAATAATCCTGTGGGATACTTTCAAAATCATAGGTGAACACAGAAGCTGAGCTTTTGGTTCACTGGGAGGAATAACAGGGCAGAAATTAGATTTGAAAAGCCAGAGTGAGAAAATTAGGCATACAATTCAGAACAAACAAACATGGAAATATTTTGGTATTTTTCTAATGTGGTTTTCAGACTACCCCCATAGGAAATGCTGATCCTTGGATCAATGCCACTTAATGGCAAAAGTTTCTACCCAGCTTCTATTGTCTTGCTATTGTACCTGATGATTCTTTGTCATCCAGTGAGTAAAGAAATGGCCCTTGCAGTGGCCAGACTTGCAATGTTCCACTTTATATTTCTGCTTACACTTTTGCTGAACCTGCCATTGCTGTTTGTGCATCATGTGTTTGTGTAGAACCTGCTTCATGCACACCCTTCTCCACCAGAAAGAAATGGGAGATTGTTTGAAATGGCTTTGATTTACTTCAGATATCACTGACGATAACCAGTAGGCAAGAAAGAGCACCTTGACTCTCTGGTAAAATGGAGTCAGCAGTGCTTGGCTCAAAGCACAGCTCCACAGCAAACTCGATAACTGTTATTCCTTTTAATTTTAGCCTATTCTTAATAACCTCTTGAAAGAGTACATATATTTTTTGGGGAACTTCACTAAAAATAGATCAAGGGTGCTATTTTTTCTGTAAACATAATGCATTTGGCATCTTTGAAGTAAGTTGTTTAATGATTTCATTGAAATCAAAGCAGCTTACTAACTGTTAATTAAGCATCTTCATCTGGTGGGTCACAGCCTATGGAATTAACACTGTGAATAGTAAAATGAAACAAAGTCAAAAGAGTTTCTTTTGATCTGGAGACTTTCCCCACCAAAATGAGATCACAAATGCTTCATTATGTTTCATAAACTGATGGAAGTTCAAAGCTAACAAAACTAGCATGATACAGAAATTGGTTGTCCTTATTGGATTAATTATTCAATTATTCAATCAGATATAGTTAGTGGTTATGATCATTCAATAAGAGTGCAAGAGTGAATAAAAACAGCAAGGATGGTAATCATACACAGCCACAAAAATGTCTAGACTTTCCTTGAAGCACTATTACTACTATTGGAAACAAAATTCAGCATTTTACTATTCAATGCCAGAAACAAAATAACCAAGATGTTGGGAACATTTGAGAAGATGCAAGTTTCATTTAATACGCAGCTGTGCCCAGTTGATTGCCAAAAGACCAAGGATGTGCCTCTGCTTACTGGGGGGGCAGCAACAAAAGCCCATTATTGACTGTATTTCCAGTCAAACAGACTGCAAAACCTGCCTGCAGAGAGGAGCTGGGGACTCAGGAGAAAAGCAAAGCACCTGCACAGAATCTGATGGGATGGGGCCCCTTGCTCTGAAACTGTCCATGGCCTGGGTCATGCTGCCACACTGCTCAGACTCTGAGACCTGTGAGAAATGAGTAAATAACAAGGAATTAGTCAGGACTATATTTCATTTGATGTAAAAATATATTCTTCATTGATCATATTCATCTTTAAAAACTGGGTGCTGCTGAAAATGCCTGCCATTTTTGTAGCTGGAAATTTGCAAAAGCTCTTAAAAACATAACACATATGTGAGTGCTTTGAATACTAATCCTAAATGGAGACCCTACTTCTTCAGCAATTCTTTGCTATAGTTGTATTCTCTGGACTTTGTGGGAGGATTTTTTTCACATCAATACCTTCTTTGTTTTATGTATGAAAAATGTGAATGAGCTCTGAATATATGTATATGTATATGTATATGTATATGTATATGTATATGTATATGTATATGTATATGTATATGTATTTAACTCCATATGATGGCTTAAGGCAATCAATAGGAACCACTCATTGATGCTAAACATACAATTTTTAAAAATTAATATCTGGTATAAATTAATATGACACAAATCACATATAGTCTGAATGAGCTTTTACTTACTGTAGGAAAGGTATTGATAGATAGTGTAATGCAGAAGGGAGAATAACCAGGGTTTTTCCATTCATCTTGAGATCTGTCCATGGATGTTGCAGCTTCCAAACTTTTCACAGGCAAGACTTGGCATGGCCATTTTTGCAACCACTATTATCACAAGTTATTAATAATATGGAACAATAATTAATTCAGTTGGATGCTGTGATACAGCAGCCTGGAGAATTTAATTGTGATACCCATAGGAGAGCAACTCTGGTTTAGAAATTTGAACAGAAACAATCCTCTTTGAGAGTTAAATCAGATAAAAGACAGAAATAATAGTGTGCTTTTTCACTCCCTCCTTTCTTTCCAGTGCTAGTACCAAAACAATACCTCCAAGAATATTCCTGCCTAAGCCACCATATCACGATGAAGTAAAACCTTACTGTGCAGAAAAATGAGAAGTATGCAAGTCAGACATAATAAATGCTTTCCTGAAATTAAATCTATCAACTTCCTCTTAAAGGTATTTGCTGTTGTACTTCTATGGTGAAGTTGGTTGCTTTCATCATCCCTGCTGAGAATACAGGCTATCAACACCCTTAAAATAATTCTGCTTGTGCAAGTATTTCTGTAAGAGAAACAACTGTGGACGAGACAGACTGTAGGGCTGTCTAGAATGGATAGTACCTTTAATGAACAAAGTATGACTAACAAGATATTTAGGCATGACACTAGCAAACAAGCAGCTATAGGCACTTAGTTTCATTCCTAGCCTGTTGTGTTTCTGCTTTTGGATGACTACAGGTGCATTTTGAAGACAGCTACTGATGTAAGTACACAGCCAAAGAGAGCATAGAAACCTTTCCCAAGCTTGTATTGAATGACAATTTCTTTTTTTAAGAGAAGTTATACCAACATTTTCCAAGGTATAAACCTAATCTTGTGTATGTGCATTGCATGTCCACTGAACTCCTAACATGCCTATGATTGGAAAATGCAAAAATTCCTCAAAATTTGAGTTTACTTGGGAATGGGAAGGAAGAAACCAAGGTTTTAAGTTTAGTCATGTTTAGTCAGGCTTAGTATTTATTTTTGAGGGCTGATTCTTGGTCTTACTGGCTGCAATGAACTCTTTGTGACCGAAAAAGAGCACAGAGATATTTCCACTTTGTCTGGTTTTCTCTGGTTCACAAGCCCTCCAGCCCTGAAAGTCTATTTGAAATTGTGAGGAGGGCAACGAAGCTTTTCAAGCAAACTGTGTTTCCTTGAGAAAAACTTCCCAACCACCATTGATGATGCAAGGGACAGAATATCCTGTGCCAAGAAAGAGCAAAGGGCTGCTCAAATGCTTCCAGCTTTTTTTGATCCTCAAGGCAGGAAGAAAGGCTTGGGGTTTTTGCTTACCATGGCTGGCTGTGCCTGGGGCACAGAGCATGTCTTTGGTGAGGCAGGACAGTTTCTCAAGGGTGAAACAGAGTTCAACAAAATGAGTGTTCATGTCTCTCCAGCACTTTTCCTGGACACAAATTTCTGGTCTTTTTGCAACACTGTCATCCCTTTTATTCAATTTGGTGCCCTGGTAGGACAGACACAGGAGATGGATGTGACTGAGCTACTAACACTGAAAGCTGAATTAGATGCAATTTTGCTAAAATTAGGGTCTGTTCAGTGCAAGCACAGCAGTCTCAAAGCAAATGGAGGCAAATTAGCAAAGTCTGAAGTACAGTGAGTATTTAAGAACAATAAAGTAGAATAACAAGGAAGTAATTTCTTCCAGGGTATGAGTCTGGGATTTTCTGTGTGCCTTATATAAAGTTTTACTGTTCAACACAAGTAAAATTTTCGTCTACTTTTACCAGCTCGAATCATTACCTCCTCTCCTTTATAAGATCAATTTACTCAATGAGAAGAGTTTCAGCTAATGAGTTCAATATAATTGAAAGACTATTCAACATCCTTTTTCTTGAGCAGATGCTCCAATGAGTCAACCCCAACTCATCATTTGGTTTCACAGAGTTTAGGATTATGTTAAGAACTACAACTCCCCTGATTATTTGTTTAAAGGAATCCAAATATAGCCTCTTTTAATGTTTTAGTACCTAGAGAATAAAACAGCTGTCAGCAATATGTTCTTCTGAGTGGCTTTCATATGAACACTCAGTCTGTTGTTTGTTATTTAAAAAATACAGCCACAGTCAGTTGTCACCCACAGACAGGTGTGCAGCCCAAATATAAATTTTATATTTGCCAGCACATATGCAAATTAAATATGAAGATGGTAGTACTAAATTTTACACAGTGGAACAGTAAGAGCTCTAAAATCGATATCAAATGCTTTGACACTGTCAGATGGTTACCAGGTGCCTTACACTATGAATTTCCCATTATTAAGGACATATTTAAGAAACACAATTTGTGGCGCAATATGTCACTGAAACTGCCAAATTCAGACATTGAATTATGCAGGGTAAAATTTCTCATGCTGGAGAGATTTAAGTGGCTTAATACATGGATATTTTTGTCCCATGGGCTCTGTAAGCACTTAATAAAGACATTTGGAAGTGGGTAAGCTGAGGATTCCTGAACATGGTCAGAGAGTAAAACGGTGTGACACCCCTGTAAATGTTTGGGTTGAATAGATCTACAATTGTCTACAGTTCTGAATAAAACAAAGGCTCAGCTTCGGAAAACATTTTTTTATTTTGCATGCAGTGAGTAGAAAAGTATCTGATAGAGTCCTGGACAGGTTGATGTCACTGGCAAGACCCCTACAGAGTTTTAATAAACTCCTGTCCACTGACTCTAAAAGTAACTATTATAATATTGAAATGTTTTTGATAGAGACCGAGCATAGGAGTAGGAGTTGCCTCATTTAATATAACACATTGTGTGAATTAAAAGTTACTTTTGGCTTTGTTTCTGCTTAACTAAAAATAATGTCTGAGGATGTGTGAAAGAAATTGCATAGAACTTCCAAGTAAAGATACTGAAGTTCCCACTGAGTTTCTTTTCTCATGAAATAGTGCAAAAACATTTTTTTAAAGAAGGAAGGGAGGGTAAGTTGAGGAATGACACCAAACATTCTAAGATATTTCTGTATGAGAGTATTATTTCATTTAGCCAGGAACAGTGGGCATGGCAGACAAAAGGAGTGTATTTTGACATGAGGGCACTATAGCTGCAACCACAAACATCCACACTCTCACTTTGCTCATAATCCCCTTTTCTTAAAAGTTTCTGTCCAGGCCTGGGATTCATTACGTGTCTGCATATTTCTGATGCAGCACACTTCTCACACAAGTGTGGGGCTGGGAATCACCACTGTGTGTGCTTCCATCTCTAAGCATTGGAAACACTCTCCAGTCACCATGGCTGGGAGCACCTTCCATGAGCAACACCAGCAAAAGCCATTGCAGAGACAGAATAAACACAGCAGTTTACTGTTGATTGCTTTGGAGGAAATGCCTGAGACGGGTAGTGACCCAGAAACCTCTATTATTGGCCTACAATTTTTAATTTAATAAAATTTTGATAAGGCCAAGTTAATCTTGAGTAATGTACTGGTATGGAAACAATCTAGTTCAAAGGATGATTAATCTGTTCCAGTGTGATAAATGTTAAGCAAGGATAATTAATTCCAGATTTTTAGATTCAAGAACTTAAGCTTTTGCCTGGCTAATCAAATACATAAAATGGTAAGATAATGCAGGAAGTCTGATCACATCTCACATGCCCCACCAGAAGCCTCATCTATCATAAAAGAAATAATCTTATTCTTGAAGCAACTTGACAGCACAGTCAAACATTGCACCTAAAACAATCCACATCAGCCATCCATTCAAAGCATACTGGTTGGACATTCACCTCAGAAGGACTTCTGTAATCCACATGTTCTTTCACATGACTTTTCAAGTGTATGTGAGTCTTCATTTTGATCTCTGGTTGGAATACTCTGTTTATATCATTCTAGATCAAAGTAGATGTCAAATCATTAAAATCTGGAATCAAACCTGGAAACCTTGGACATAACTAAATAATTCATCCATGGTTAGTGTACAGTTCTTAGATGCATCTCTTTATATTTTGGGGAAGTGAAGTCTGACATGCACAATGAGGTATGAGGTTCACTGCTATAAACCACTATTTATCCAGGAGGTAATAACTTTTCCCATAGTTAAGTAAATGATACTGTGAGACTAATAAGATTTTAAAACACAAGGTTTTGGGGAAAAAAAAATAAAAGGAAAACCCTGAAAGTATTTAGGATGATCCTGAATAAATAAGGATATTGGTAAAGAATAATACATTGTGCAGGGGCAGTTGCTGTTGTAGTCTACATGTAAGATCTGTGTTGTGTTGGGGCAAAGAGGAAAATTATCACACTGAAAGAGAAATCTGCAGGGCTGCAACTTCTGAATGCTCTTATCTGGGGAAATCTCCTATGAAATACAAGTATGCAAAGAAATATATAAACGTCTATTCCTGCATCACACATGCTTCATAATATGTTGGTGCTTGACTGCAACTGCATTGAGTTACTAAGGATTGGAATGACAACAGTAAATGTCAGAACAATATTTGAACACTCACAGAACTTGAACTCCATTTTTGTCTATTCATAAATATCCATGAGAAATTTCTCCTGAACCACAATCTTAATAAAACAAGACTTCATAAAAGAAGGAAATTTATTTGAAATGGAAAGAAACTGGACATTTTTTCCACTCTTGCAAAGGATTTGCCAAATACTTAGAAGATTCTAAGTTTGACTCTTTCTTCAGATTTCTCCAGATTTTTTCCTCTAGAAAGAGAGTGAAATGTTGATACAAACCAGTTTGTGTTTTGCAGCGTATTAATATACTGATTTTCTCAAGGAGAGAGAAGAAGGGGAAACTTTACTGTGGAGGAACAGCCAATGTCCTGAGAACAACCTGAAATGCCAACTTAGCATTTTTGCACTTCAAAAACGTCTTTGACTTTTATAAACAGCCATGATGGTAAAATTGAGGCTGTTAAAAATACATGGTTTACCTCAGTAGTTTATAATTCACAGTGGCATTTAGTGGGTGGAGTTGTAAATTAGTAAGTGGACTGTTGCCACAGCAGAGTAGGCTGCTGCTCTGCAAAGGAGAAGCTTTGCTAAGAATAGGAATGTGGTCACGATGATAATGAACAAGGGCTCCACATGCCTGAAACGTTGATGGGAGATTGGGAGGTGGTTGTTGGATGCTTAACAACTGCTCTAGAAATTAGATGTTATCAAAGATCTGTTTGAAAGATTGAACTGGATGAAAAGCATGCAAAACTTAACCAGTAAGACCTGGTTTCAATTTTTAGTACCACTACCAAAAGGCAGAGTGGCACATGAAATATTTATGTTGTCGATAAATTGGAAGGTAGTTTTACAGGCAACAAAATGGTATGTTTATTCTGCTGCAAGAGGGAGGCAGGATTGCAGCAGTTTCTACACATAAAAGGATCTTTTCCCCGATTGCTTTCAAATTAAGTAGATTAATGTGCCAAGAAAGCATTACAATATGCTAATCAGGTATTTGATCTGGTCTGTCAAACACTTAAAGAAAAAAAGTCAGTTACTTCCTGGAAACTATGTTAATGTTCCAAATAAACCCAGCTTTCTAAAAGCACTAGATTTCTCTGAGGGGGGATGATTTACTTATCACCAGAATGATTTGCCTTTGGACTCAGTAGCTATAACAGCCTTATTCAAAAGTTGAAAGCCAACAGCATTATATCAGAAATCCTGAGTGAAGGGTGCAGATAGATATGGATGGCAATATAAAACATGCCCCTTTCAACTTTTGGAAGCTTTACTACTGAGTGACAGCTGCTGTATGATTGCTGTTCAGGCAGAAGTAGACAGGAAAATATTCTGAACCCAAATGTGTGACCTGCGTGACTGCAATAATTTCATGGTTTTGACTGCTAAAATTCCCAGTTGGTGGACATCAACACAGTGCTCTCAATTTTCTGGCCATAAGATACATGTTTGAGCTATGACAACCTTAAAGTGATCCACAGGAAACTTGCACTGAAAAACAACAACAACAAAAAACCTGTGTGAAATCATTGTGTCCACTTCACATGCCGCACAACCCTTTCCTATGGGGCCCTGCTTTGATCCCTGTTTG
>JANPWX010000080.1:2646427-2674788 GCA_024734555.1 Trochalopteron elliotii | reverse complement strand
GTCACTTCTCCTGTAGGAAGATCACCAACAAAGTGATTTTGTCACAAAAAGTCTAATCTGGCTGTTTTCTGAGTCAGAATATGGGATATGCTTCCAGCAGAAGACATTTTGAGCTGCAGTCCCTCCCTAAACTTTCCCAGATGCCCAAATGTTGATTTGATTCACTATTAAATAGTCAGAAGAACTTCTCAAAAGGATTGCTGGCCTAGTAACCTATCACATTCCACTGAGGACTCATGCATATGGAACTCCGTGATTGCTGTGTATCTTCTATAAAAATATCCCTTAGGGAGGCATGTGTCTGGTACAAAATAATTGAGTATCTCTGCTCTTACTGGAAAGACTTCATCTTAAAGGAGAATTTATGGCAGCTTTTGTTACATAAGACAGGAAACAGAAAAAGATCTTTTATCAAACTAAAGCCACTAATAAACTACTTGGTAGACAGGATTAAGGGGGTAGGGTCCTAAGACTTATGATTTTTGGCTTAAATTCTGTGTTCCCACACATTAACAAATCTAAAGCATATAAGATTTGCAGTAGAGAGTAGGGAATCCAGGTCAGCTCTTTAAGATCTGCCAGTTTGAGGACTCTACATTAACTCTACAATTTAACCTAATTAAAGCCATGAAATTATAATTGCATATGGAAATGTACTGGCTAGAAAGTGAATCTGTCACAACCTCAAATCACTTCATCTATTTTAACTCTGAAGTCCTGTCCCACTATGAAATGTGTGTAGCAGCGTATCCCACACTGACAAAGGGGCACCCTACAAATTTAAACGTGGTGTCATCTCTGAACCACATTTTAAAATATGGTTTTGAAAGCTTCTAGCAACAGTGGGATTTGTTTTCCAGAGCCCAGCTGATGCCTGCCTGGCCAGCAGTAGCATATTGCTCATGGCGGGGGTTTGAGCACATCCTCCTCACCCTAACAGCTCGTTAACTCCTGCTTACCTTCTGTGTGTGCAGACCAGTCAAGAACTGAAGAATCCTTTTAAATCGTGCATATCCCGCTGGCAGAGTGTCTCTTCAGCCAGCTATCAATGACTGAACAAACTGATTTGAAAGCAGATCCATAGCAATCACACTGAAGTCATTCCTGGAAAACTCCACAGGGAAACAAACACACACCCTCCTCCCCCCACCCCACCCCAATTAATTATCATGGGTACCAAATAAAGCAATACACAGATAGAGGGGGGATATTGTAACACTGCCGGTGGCTTGGTATCAGTTCAGCCATGGGTTCTCTTTCATACCTGGATCATACTGAGCCAGCTGTGAAAAATTACCACAAAATCCTTTCAAAGTCAAAAAATTCTACAACACACACAATGTACATTTCACTTTGTACCTTAGAAAGCCTACAGTAAAACTGGCTTCTTAGCAGGAAATCTAAATTAACTGGGATATAGAATATAGTGTTTTAATATTTTTTTTCTTTTTTTCTTTCTCTGCTCTGTTCTTGACCAGCTAAAAATCTGTTTCCACTGGAAGAGCTCATCACTGAAAGCATGGTCAAACTTTTCTACAGAATCTCTGGGTATTACTGCTTTTCTGGACAAGGACTTCATGCACAGCAGAAGAGAAACATTCCTGCTTGCTAAGGGCCCTGTGAAAGAACACTATCTGACTAAAAATATAATTAAAAAGCAAGCACAGTATGGACCAGGAACTTTGGGTTTCATAGTTTTTCTATGAAACTATGTAAGTTTTTTTACAGCAGTAAGATGTTTCATCTGACTGTATTTGAAAACTGCAACAGCATATTCAGCTTTTTTTTTTTTTTTTTTGGGAAATGAAAAATTAAAATTACATTGAAAAAAAGTCTGAGAGGTGAGATGCTGGCAACACCATCCTTACCAAAGGCTTCTAAAATTATCTAGAGATGACAACACCCCCAAAAGCAAGCATAATTAGTCTATTCCTTACTATAAAACTGTGTCAATTTGCTACATGATGCAGACTGTAAAAATAAATTGCTTTAAAGAAAAATAGTAGAATCCCAAAATGTAGTTGAATCAGTACAGCTGCATCCAAGAATTTTGTGGCACAGCACACAGATTTCTAAACTGTAAAATTAACAAAGCAGGGACTAATTTAGCCATACATTACATTTATTAAAAATACAAGCAGCAATCTCAAGTAAATGCCAGATCCTTCAGTGGTTAGACAAAGTTTTATTATTTTCTTTATTAGAAAGAAATATTCCACAATAACATATCCTAAATTAATTTTTTAAATGCAAAAGACATGATAACCTAACACCAGTTCAAAAAGGAGCTAAGTAAAAACAAATGATCCTTGTGACTATCAGGCCTATCTCTACCATGCAAAAATAACTCCAAACAAATAAAAAGGTAATGGAGAACCTTAAAAACAAACAAACAAACAAAAAAACCACACTAAAAAGGAAAAAACCAAAATCTAATTTCCTGGATAGTAAAATTTAGGCTGGAATCAAGTTACTGTACATCTTTGTACCATGTCCTAATGAAAAGTGCACAGTTTTTCAGTATGGGCTTTGGAAAACCACTCATGCACTGGATTGAACAATTTATTTCTGAATCCTTTCCTTCATACATGATGACTTTCAAAAAGGTTTCAATGTTTTATAAGTAGCACAATGACAACTAAATGAACCCAAATGTGTGTGTAATGCAAACCCCCCAAATTTAAAAGAAATATTTGCTACTAACATGTCATATAGAATAAATGACAATTTTATTTTTAATGAGTGCACAGAAGTAGATCATTAGCACACATCAGTATTTGTTAAGATAGATAAGCATTTGCAAAAATAAAGGTCCATATTCAACACATTAGTAACAGCTAACAATGAAATAGAATGGGTATTGTCTATGCATGAACAAACTTAGGGTTTTGGTAAAAATACATATATATAATTTAAGTACACATCGTGAATCACACATATTAAACTGAATGTACTATTTTTAAAAACATATCACAGCATATATCTACAAAACTAATTAAAATTTAGAACTGAAACTAAATCCAGAATTGTTTTTTGTATTAGTCCTGTATCAGCTGAATATTTACATGTGTTTTACCTGAGGCACAAGTCACAAGTCATTCCTACTGAATAACAGCTCCTGAACTCAGACAAATACTTTAATATCTTACTGGAGCTGTGTCAGCAGGGTATGTCAGAACATTCAGAGCTTAAACTATACCTGTATCTAAAAGATTTTCCTACTTCTATTTATAAAATATTACTATAGTATATTCCTGAGCATAATGAGATGTAGAGGAAATGGCTGGATGGGATAGCCTTGTGGTGGCAACTCCCACCTAGTGCAGCAGGGTGGGCTATATTGGTACTAAACTGCAGGGGAAAAAAGGGAAGGGACCTAATGATCTCAATTTTTGCTTGTCTTAATTGGTTAGATATCATTGAATTGAAAGATATCTGTGATCACCTGCATTTACCATTGACTAAAAGGACTCAGGTAAGATTTTTACAGCCCAGGACATTCATAGACTAATTTTGTGTGCACACCCCACATACACACCTGCTGCTGCTGTCATGCCCTTGGCCTTTGCAGTGCTGTGCCATGGAAAACACAATGGTTTATATCAGGAATCACATAATGGTTTGTATCAGGAATATCAGCTCCACCTGTGACCAGCCAGCAGGATATACACTAATGGCTGACCTTGCTCACGACAGATGTTTTCCTAGGGAAGAATTAACATTAACATTATAGAACTCAAACTGGCAAAACAGTGTAAGGCCTCAATGGCTTTGTCTCCAACAAGACTGGGAGCCCAATCTTGACAGGTTTCTTCACTATAAAATAGATTAAAGAATTCAGCCAAACATTGTTACATATGCATCTTTCAAAAACTGCACATAATTCTGGAGGCTCTGGTTCTTGTTCTCTGCCTTCTGTAGGCTGTTCTCCAGCTCTTTCAAATGTAATTCATGATGCTTTTCATTCTAATGAAAAAAAAAAAAAAGCATAGAAACTTAGAAACAAAATATAAATCAGTCAAAATAATCTAAGACAACAAGTACCTAATTTTTACAGCTTTATTTACCTGTAAAAGTTTTCAGAGGCTCCACAGAAGCAAAAGTGCCAAAAAAGGTGTCAAAAGATTGAAGCTTTTATTTATGTTCAGCCAGGACCAAACTGAACATGTTCACATAGACTTAAAATAAAAAAAAAGGCCTATAACAATTGACAATAATTGTAAATTCAGATTATTGTCATTAACTCTTGGAAAAAAGAAGATATCACTACATCATTATGGAATTGTTATGCTTCTAATCAAATCTAGATATGCTTACTGAACAATTGATCTGAGAGAAATTACAACTTTATACGTATTTTTTATTATAGTCTTGCTGGGAGAACTGGACTGAGTAAGGGTTGTAAACTCAATATTATTCAAGTGATTTAGTTGACTGGACATCTGCTAGGTTGATGGGAAATGTCAATGTACAAATGTCGCCCTGAGGCAAAAGCCCTTTTGTTGTTTATACTCTTGAACTGCAGTTTCTCATGCAGCTTCACAAAAACAATATGTATTTTTAGCATTTATCTATTGTTTACATTTTTCTGCTGTGGGTGGAGAAATGTGACGGACGGTGATGTTCACCATCCAAGTCAAGAGGTGGCAACCTGTGTAGCCAATCTCTGGCCTTTTGTAAAAATGTATATATGGAGTCAAATTTATCAAATAAAGTAGTAGAAGCTTCCCCTTGAGCTGCTGCGTCTGTCTCGTTCCTCGGGTGCCCTGAGACTGCCACATACAAAGTACATTGTCAAGCTGAATTAACTTATGGTTCTGAAAAGTGTGTATCAACTGTATTAGTAGTATGTTTTCAGTAAAAGGAACTTGTTTTTGTAAATGGTGACAAGGTGGGTGATTTCTTAAATCACAAACAGCATTATTTACTCACATGGTGAAATAAGCAGAGGAGTTGTTTTTTTTCTTCTTGCATCTTTCTCACTTCAGCTTCAAGAAGTAGCAGTTTTGTCTGAAAGGCTTGTTCCTTGTACGATATTTTTTCCCGTTCTTCAGCTACCTATAAAAGTAATGAAAGAGAAAGGTTATATATAAAATAAATTTGTAAATGACATAGACATATTACATATATATTTACTCTTAAAGCCCAAATCAAATTATTTTTTTATCTCTTAATATTAATAGATTTATTTCCTATTTTTTCATCTAATAATTAACTTATTTCCCATGCCCAGGACTTAAACAAACCTGAGAAATACTCTGGCTAAATTTGAAAGCTGTTTCAATCTAGAAAAAAACGTGATACTAGTGGGAACAGAACACTTCTTAGTTTATTTCCAAGTTAAGCCAAAATTTTAGTTTTTTCAAAACCAAAGAAACATCCTCAGACAGTATTGAAAAAAATCAGATGGTCATTTCTATATTAATCTGAAATTACTTCATACATTTTTTTCTGATCAAACTAATATTATTCACTACAATCTAAATTCCTCCATTTCCTCTTGGATTTTATTTATTGTTTGCATAATTTCGACAAATGACAAAATTTGGCTTAATGTAGAAAAAATGCAAACTCTTCCTGTAAAAAGAGAAGGATTTCAACACCAATGTTCTTGTAGGCTTCTATAACAAAGAAAATAAATGTAAGATTAAGCTTTCATACAGAAACTTTTTGCCATATGTGTGGGATTTAATATAATGTGGTTAAAGCATTTTGATTTGTCAATTAAAAAAAAAAGATAATAAAACACTGGTCAATTGAAACTTGTTGTTTATTTCCATAGGTTCCAAACTTGACAAAGAAATTGAATTGTTTCATCCATATTTAAAACATGCAGAAATTCACAGTAACTTTTTAGTATTTCTCTCTATATTCAAAATAGTCTTTTGCCATAATTTTTCTCAAGCTTATTTTTAATGCTATTTTTAAATAGAAAGTAACAAACAAGATTGAGAGATTAATTAAATCACCAATACCATTTTTCTCCCTTCTTCCAAAGCAGATTCAAGTTGTCTGGTTAATGCATTATATTCTGCAATTTTCTCTTCCAGCTGCAATTTACTGCTCTGAAGACTCTCATCTTCTTTTCTGAGCCGATAAGCAAGTTCTTCATTCTGATATTCCACCTCTCCTAATTGCCTTTGTGCAAAACAGATTAATGTATTATAATTCACTATAGCAGAAAAGTGTGTAGGACTTAATTTCAATCAGAGTTTTCAAGTTACCTTTGAAGATCTTCATATATCTTCTGAATGATACAGATTTCTTCTAAACAAAGATTGTCCATAGAAGTTACACTATGGTTATCCTGTGAAAATGATAATTTGTTTCTAGTTGAAGAGACCTGTATGCAGGATCTTACTGGACTAAAGTAAGCCTGTCTATTAAAATACATCAAAGAATTTGATTGTAATTTCAGATAAATGCTATGCTAATTCAGACAAACGTTATGTTATACTCAAGTAAATGTTATCTTGTGTTATTGGACCTTGTATAATTATCTTAAATTAATAAAACAGACAAAATTGGAGACTAAAATTTTGTGGGAACACTTTAAGGCTGAAAATCTGCTATGCAACAAAGGCCTAAAAAACTCCATGTGCTGCTCATGCAGCCTTGTGTATTAGGAGTTGGTCAGGTCTACCTGACTAGCAAAAAAGGCTCCCTCACACTCCAGTCACAAGAGGCATATAAATAACACTGCATACACATATGGTTATCACAGAAGAACAGTGCTGCACTGGCAAAGAATTTCAGAAAGAGGAATATCAAAAAAGACAAGTTCATGAAAAGAGAAATAGCAGCAGCAGAAGCTGAAGGAAGAAAGGAGTCTTCTCCTGCCCAGCATCCAGAATGCTAAACTTTTACATGTTTTCTTTCAAATCTCAGTAGCAACGAGATTATTGCTCCTTCTACCACCCAGAACAGCATGTTAGCAACAACCAGACACATCAACAGCCTGTGGTGCCATCATTTAAAGGGGTGACCACCACCATGCATTGCACTACCTCAAGCAGTCCCATCCAGCAATTTGAGCTAATGTGCCTAATTGTGTTGATCAGAATTACAGCTCTTCAGGCAGCAGCAGACTGGCAATAGCAGAAATTAGTCCAGCTGAACCCAGGAGAGGTTTTCTGCTGAAGAAGCAATTGCTCCAAAATGAATTTTCCTAAATTCTGGTTATATTGTCAAGGGTAAAGGACACCAATAACCAAGACTTATTGCTGAAATTTAACTACTGTTCCACTAGACTAGTGATTATATTCCCAATTATTTTGCTATACTTAAGAGGTTCTTTTTCACTTTTTCAGGAAAACATGTAGTTAGATGAAAATTACATATATCATTTAATACGATGCATAAATTCTGCACCTCAAAATTAGTTATTGCTTAGGTACTTTAAGATGTAAGAGCTTATGAACATTCCTTGAAGAATCAAAAATCAAGAGCAATGTTTTATATAAAGACTATAGGACCACAGAGACACACTGTGCTTCAGTTGTAGTTTTCCCACTGATACAGCAGGATGATTAAACCCCTTTCCCATCCTACTAACTTGAAAACCTTTGTCATTTGTGCTCTTCTAACTCAAAAGCACATTAAAAAGAGACCAAAAAAACCAGAAAAACCCCCCAAAAATCCACCCAAACCTACCCTGCCATTGAAATTGACATCAGAGAACCAAGAGTCGGGGAAAATTCATTTCCAGGATTTGGAGAAAATGCAAGCATTAGTGTTAAATACAGCTAAAAGTTGCAATTATCCTCTTAAAGCATATTTTTAAAATACTTAATCAACTAAAATATTACAATAATTAAAATTTTATACATCATCAGGAATATAATTTATCTGAATTAATATTGTGTGGTTTATAAATTAGCTACTAAAAAAAAAACAACTAATGTAGAATTGAATTATTCTACTAGATACAAACAATATTTAGACTTGCATTTATTTCCAGGGAAGACTTCTGCAACACAACTCAGGACATAAGTATTCAAAAAAATCAAGAATATACTCATTCCAAAAGTAAAAATTCTTGTCACATAATGAATTCACATTAATACAGTTGGCAACAGTTTTATTTGCATTGTGCTATTTCCACAGAATTTTTGATTTATGAAGAAAATAACAAAGATAACCTCATCACTATCACACACGCCAATAGTAAAAAATGTCCCAGAGACTTCTTTCCACTTAATTTTCTCATTTATCTTTAGAAATGAGCATGTTCTAACCACCTGAAGCTCCAGCTCCCTAAGGGTTTTGCATTTGTGTGCACAGATCCTTCCCCAGGACAGAAGCTTTTGCTGGTTTTCCTCAGCTGCTTTCAGCAAGTCACAAACATGTTCTAACTCCTTTAACTTAGCCTCCGTTTTGTCCCTCACCTGCACAGTAGCATCACAGGAGAAAAATGTAAGTGCAAAACCATAAATTAGTTGTTATAATACTTAATGGATTTTTATGTAGGTAATAAAACTAAAATTCTATACAAGTTACATATCACCTATTTTATAAAATACTGACAAAGCCACAAGTTCTTGTGACACTTAAGAATGTGCTGTGTTCCAGTGTTCAGCTCCATCTGCTGAAAAAGTTATAAGTCATCTCTGTATGGTCTCAATTTTAACTGTTAGTTTTAAAAACACACAGTGGGTTTGCTTCCATATACAACTTTCACAACTGTTCTGCCAAAAGGATACTTTCAAAATCTTCAACAATAAAATCACATTTTTGAAAGTGATAAAAGAATTCTGGAATTCTAAAATAGTAGCCAAACTACTTAGTCATTGCACTAGGAGTCATTGCTCAATTGTTTGCAATTATGTAGTATCCAATAAACATCAGCCTTAGAAAGCAATCAGTAAAACTCTCAGAAATTTAAAACCAAGAGACAGTACCTTGTGACTTCTAATAAGATCACAAAAATGTAGAAAAGATTTGTATCCTACAGAATTGTTTGGAAACATTCTTTATTACTGCAAAACTTACCTTATCTGCTTCTAAGCATTTGTTTTCTGTTAATTTTTTGTTTTCATTTAAGACTGTTTCATATCTGGATTTCAATTCTTCTATGGCAATTTTTCTTTTTTGTGCCTAGGACAATATACATTTTTCACATACATTTGCAAGGTCTTTCATTTAAATACAGAAAAGATAGAATCATTAATATGAAGCATAAAGGAAAATCTCTGACTTCTAAATAGTATCTCAAAGTTTGTCATTATTCGAAGTTCTTTATTTTCATTATCCTATTTGTCACAGCAAGTACAAAAGGGTTACCAGGTAAAGAGCACTGCCATGTCAGCAGTGTGTTACAACAATGGAGAATGAGCTACGATTGTGCTGTGGAAGCAGCCACATGACTCACACCTCTCTCCCCACAGAGCAACTTTCACTGACACTTTCCATCTGGAGTCACGACAGCCCTGAGTTAGGGAATTTCACTGCACTCAATGCTCAAGGCTGGCTGTTGCCTGGAACTACATCTACCATCTTAAAGCTGGCAGCAAGTTTAGTTGTGATGATGCATTCCAAAGACAAGGCTCTCTGGCTCTACTCTAGATTTTCTATCATGTCTTTCCACTGATTTAAAAAAGAAGTGAAGAATGTCAGTGAAATTGTGTCTATACCATAGCAGAAATAGATATATATTTGAATTAATGTTCTAAAATTTCTATGTGAATAAAGCCAAATACCAAAAATGAATTGATAAAAAGCCCATTTTAAGTTTGGTTTATTTGTTTCACTGGTGTTTCTATGTGGATTTACCTACTGAAATAAAAGAACTCGTATGACCCTATACTCATAATCTTAACCCTAACCCTAATATATATTTCTTGGATGAACTTGGATTTCTTGAACTTACTTGACTACTGATATGCTCTTAGCAACATGAAGATAAAGTACAGCCAAGTAGAGGTAAAATATCATTGTTATATCCACTGAAGACATCAGGCTCAAACTTTTTAAATATCTACTTTAGTGGGTCACTAACCTGCTTTTTAGGAGGCATATCTTGTCAATGCAAGTTTGCAGTTGTTGGCTTCAATGAGCTTCACAAATTCAGTACAGACAATGTGTACTTGTGACAGTGTGGAGACTATTCTTTGATAGGGTCTGTAATAGCACTTTCTTCTTTCATACTCAATACTACAAAAATATTACAATCCCCATGACAACAAAATGGGTTTATTACAAACAAAACCTTTATCATTTCCTCAAAATGGCTTACAAATTTAGAAAAAACATATTTGAAGACTTCAAACATGGTAGGTCACCTCATTTTTATGCTGTTCTACAAGGTTTTCCTGCAGCTTTGCTTTTTCTTGCAGATGTAGCAACTCATATTCAACAGACACTGTACTTTTCTCCAATGTAGCAAGAGAAGCCTTCACCAAAAATAGAAAATATAAAAATTACCCATTCTACAATATGATATTACCAGCAAGTGACTTGCTGGCACCAGGAAGAGGGATGTAAGTATTTTTCCTGTGAAACAAAAATGATAGTCTACAGTTCATTTGTCAGCTCATGAGAACACTTATGTGGGACGATAAATACAATACAAAACCTGTGAACTCTTTCAAAACTGAAATTAATAATTGAGGTAAACTCAGTTCTTTAATTTGAAAGAAAGGTTAACTAACATGAAAGAACAATTTCTACTTAAGCAATTGTGCAGTCATTGACAGTAAACAGCATTCTGATTAAGCAGATATATCATCAGACAACCCTGTTCCTAGCTTTGCCATACATTTCCATGGGAAAATTTTCAGTATCTCATTTGTCCATACTATCATAAATGGATGGCAAACTTTATTCTGCAGGTCTGGGGTCTCTAGACAGAAGATCCAAAGAGAATTGACATGGTTACTTCATTAATGTATGAGAAATGTAAAGCCATTCAACAGTGATTTATAATCTCACCTCTAATTTTCTGTTTTCAAGGTAAACCTTTTCATTTTCAGAGTTAAGAGAATTTAGCTTTCTAAGAATTTTCTCTTCTGAGTTTCTTCTCTCTTCCTCTCTTCTTTCCATGTCTTCCATCAGGCCTCTGATCTGACTTGTTAGACAGGCAAGAAATTCTTAATAATACGCAATACTTCCAAAACTCTAATTATGAAAATTAAATTAAACCTTAACACATTGTCTTTCATTGTGTGTATACATATATATATATATGAGGGGGAATGCATTTACGCATCCAAAGAAAGGATTATCTACTTATATTCTGAAATACACTCTCTGAAAGAGGAGAGTTTGTACTCCAAGGAAGGGGTCTTAGCTCAATTACAGAACACCAAATCATAGTTCCAGGAGAACTATGCATATGCACACTGTACAAAACATAATTATATTCAGTTTATAGGGTATATTACATAATGTCCTACTAAGAACACTCCTAAGCTACTTTAGGAATGTTACTTTCCATTATTAAAAGCAGCAAATTATGCTGTGCTTTATTATTTGCTTTTTTTTTGGTTAATAAAGTTCACAAAATTTGTTTTGCTGTTTAGTCAGCCACACACTGCTTAGTCTAACAAGCCTTGTTAGAATGGCACATTTCAAGCAATGACTTGAATTTTCAGCTGAAATGAAAACAGCAAAAACCAGCTGGAAACAGAATTAGTATTTGTACTTTCTTAGATGTCTTCAGATATACACTGGACCAACAGTGGGCTAGACAGATATCTGGACTGAGGCCATCTACCTGCACTCTGGTTAAATTTTAAAGTCTGCTGCAAGTATTTTCAAAAATGCCAGATTTTCTGGGACAAAACCAAAATATTCAAGCCAGTTTAATGTGAGCTGTTAAACACTTGAGTCTGAATCAAGTTCTTTGTGAAATAAACATTGTCTCAGACCTAGAACAAAGGCACCTAACTGTTTCTTTTGCTTTTAAAAATTATAGTCCATATTTCGACCAACAGAAATGGTAAAAGGATATTTGTCATTTTCTGCCCAAAAAATAGCATATCCTTCATGCATATTAAGATTTGACTGTTTAGTTTGGATGATTTTGGATAATTTTGTTCTGCTTTTCCTTACTTGAGTGAACTGTTAGAATGGCATCTGAGAGAAACCCTTCTTCATCCTCCCCTGAGGTGAGACATTAATGGAACTGAAATAATTTGGCCATCACTAGTCTGAAGTAGGACCTAGAAGATAAAGAACCTTCTTCTGTTCTGTAAACACAAGGGTTAACACTCAAGCTGTTGAATCAGTTATTAAATAAGTGGTTATGTGGAGGCTGCATAGGAGCTGCCAGCAAGTTCAGGCTGATCAGAAGTATGCAGGAAGAAGTATGTTTCTTACTGGTAAAGGGGAATAAAGAAGTGAAATATAACAGAGAGGAGGCTAAAAATCTTGAATTTGTTCTTATTTCCAGCTTCAAATTCTGCCCAGAATTTTAAAATATTAATAAACTCATTGTCAACAGAGTATTGCACTACTAAATATCAACACTCTGACTACAGAAATAAATAAAAAGACCAACAGTCCAACTTACTTCTCAAGATTTTCTCTTTGAACTTGTAACATTTTCTTTTCTTCGACTATTCTATCGTGCTGTTTTTTCCAGACATCAGAGGCTGACAGTATCTCACACAGTTTGACTTCCTAGAGAATGCAGAAATTATAAATTATGTAACAAAAGAATGCCACTGAAGAATGCCATTTAATTCTACAAATTTTTCTAAACACAAGAACTATTTAATATAAAATGGTTTTATTGGATCTCCCTTGTACAAATCAATATAAATATTCTCTCATCTCAAAATAAAATCAACAAAATTACCCACATTTTAAAAAAATCAAAGTCTAAGTATAGAATCTTTCAAGGCAGAGACATAGTTAAACACTGGTATATCAACGGTAGAATACACAACATTTCAAAATTTAAGATGACAATCTTTTCTTACCAAAAAAATTGTCTTCAATACAGCTCAACTACATATAACTTACATCAATTAATAAACAAATAAAACTGTGCCAAAATATTTTGAGAATGCTAGGTAAGAAATGAAACATTAGGTTAAATCTCTTAAATTAATATAGATAATTAACCAATACATGCTATCTTGAAAGTACACCAGGTTTTCAGT
The DNA here is from genome assembly GCA_024734555.1 of Trochalopteron elliotii. Lineage (NCBI taxonomy): Eukaryota > Metazoa > Chordata > Aves > Passeriformes > Leiothrichidae > Trochalopteron > Trochalopteron elliotii. Next base: position 2,661,682 of record JANPWX010000080.1, on the reverse strand, counting down.
GAGGAAGAAAATGAGTGTGACTACACAACATCAGAAGTTCAGGAGGTAGTTCTGTCCCTCTGTACTGCTAATTTTAGTTAAAGATCCACTACTGATCTCACAAAGATCCAAGAATACAAAAACCATTATTAGCCATCTCCTGGTACACTTAGTGGAAAAAAATACCTTTAATACTGCCACATCCAAAATGATTACAACACATCTAAGAGTGTGAAAACATATTCTTATTAGAAAATCCAAATAGGGCAATAAGCACAATTCTGATGCACCTGGCCTTTTTGAACAATTACAAATTATTGATAGGCAAAGCAAGATTCCAAGGACAACTTGGATTAAGAAGTTTTATGCTTGGAGTTTGAAAAAGTTCAGAGCAAGCAGCTTAGAAACAGAAAGCAAAGTAGCCACATGAGACATCACATATTAATAAATAAAGAAAACTAACACTTCAAACCTCTGTACAATACACTGTATTTCTGAGTTAGTCATAGTCATAGTAATTTCTAAGTGCTTATTCATAGACAACTAACAGGAAGACCAGGAGAGGTTTAACCAAAAGGTGATGACACTCTTCTTGTTTCCTACAGCTTAAAATGTATAACCTCATGACTTAAGACAATCACTACATTTTAACAAAACAAAGGCAGTTAATAGTAACAGCTTTCATGACACCTATAGCAACCTTTTCCTTAACAAAAGAGCAACAAAACAAAAGACATACAAGCACAGCATAATCAAACAATTTTTTCTATTTTTCATAGGTGAAAGTCTTTCAGTTGTTCAATTTCAAACAATACAGTACAACATTGCTCACAGCATAGTCACTCACATGTTCTCTTATTTTAGAGGTTACATCTTTCACAGCTTCTTCTAAAAGTTGAGCTCTTTGTTTCTGGGACCTCAATGCTTTTTTCAGAGCAATCTTCTTTTGCTCATTTGTTTCCTTTAAGGTTAACTTCTGGCACTCGTATTCACCAATTTTATGTTTCCACTCTGCCATTTTATTTTCTAGAGTCTGCAGCATAATTAAAATCAACTCTTCAAATTCTAAACCTTTCACATAATTTTGTGCTATAAAATAATTAGGAAGAGCTGTTACATTTATAATCTGTTTCCATATAATCTTGGTATCTCAAATCTTCGTGGTTGATACAAGGAGTTAGCTAAGTACAACAGTAGACAAGAAAAATACAGTGAGAAAATCATTACAAAGATGAAAACAGAAGGCTGAGAAGGTGCAGGAACAGGCAGGAGTAGGGGGGAAGATGCAATCTAATCATGTCTGTGTGCTCTTGGAAATGAATGTAGAATTTCCACATAGAAGGCAAGGTGTGAGTGTTAAATCCATTTATGAGGAGGAAAATAAAACGGTTTCATCAGACAATTTCTGTAGACAATATCACCTTAATGATGCTACCAGTGATATGCACTGATGTATGTGCTCTGCACTGATGTATGTGCTCTGCATCTAGTGACACACACATTACTAGGTCTAGAGATAGGCTGTATGACTGTATATGAAATTTTATTATGAACGTTAATATCTTGGGTTTGGTTTTTTTTAAAGTCAGGAAGCTAGGAAAGACTGGGGTCTTTTCTTTAGTATATGTATTATAGTATGGTCTGTGATTAGATGACAATATACTATTTTCTTCTAAGCTCTCTGTATTTTTTCTATGCATAAAATGGCCCCACTTTATTTATGACACAGATTTGTTTAGTGAAGAAAGTATTTTTTATAAACAATTAAGCAGAAATGCATTTTAATGCACTTAATAATATTACGAAACATGTACCATGCAGCCAAGATGTGAACTGGGCTCTACAACTGCCATTACATTATCTTTTCTATTGCTGTTATTATTTCTGACTAAATTATGTCTGACTAGATGTTTACATCACTCTGATGAAGACTGATTCCATTCCATGCAGGAAGCTGATCTCTATAACTTCATGACTTTTGTATTTTTCATCTATATACCACATAAATATGAATGGGGAAAAAACTACCAATATTAAAACACTATATGTTGATATTCATTCAGAGCAATACCAGACTCTGCTTCAAGGAGAATCTCAGATTCAGTTATCAAAAATGACCAAGCTACCAATAGACAATTAGTTTCATAAAGACAAGTGTAAATCCTGTTCCTATCTCTTATTATCCTTCCACCAAACTCCAGCAATGTAGATAAGCCAGCAATGTCAACTGTCTCAGTTCAGTAATAAATATCCTAATTGTAGGAATGATTAATGTATTTGTTTCCTTCCCTTTAGCCTAGGTGTGACTCTACATTATATACTACTAGTTAGCTACTGGAGATGTGAATGTGCCAGCCTTATTCAAGATATTCATTGCCAGTTGCTATAAATTATGCATATCATGCATGAGGGGATATCTCTCAGTACAGGTCGTGCTAATGGCCCTAAAACTTTTACACAAACAAAGCAAAATGTATGTGATATTCCAAGTGAAAGATGGTTCAGGTACTGGGATTCACAAAAAAGCAGAAGTACTACTTCAAAAACAGGAAATTACAAAAAACGCTCAAATATGTAAAAAGTATTTTTCCTATATAAATGCTTACAGGACACCTAATAAACAAAGATGTGACTTGAGGTGGTGGATAAACACCTTCAGTAAACACAGCAAACAGAAAATCTCAGTCTATGTACAGATTTCTTTAACTGTCAGTATAAGTAAACAGCTGCTATCCCTTATTACAACCACAGGAGGTCAGAATCACACTAAGAATGAGTGCTTTGAGCATTGGTCAGTGCCTGAGGTAAATTCAAATTGACAACTAATTTCATAGGGACAATGAGAAGTTTTTGCAAGCTTTTCTCTAGTTATTAACAAAATCACCTCCAGGATTTAAGCTAGCCAATGACTTAAGCAATTTCTGGAAGTGAACAAAACTTTTAAATAGAGATTGAGTGACAACACAGCTGTACATCAAGCTATTTTATCTAATGAAAATGTTGCTGGAATCCTATAATTGTACTAAGTAGAACAAGAAAGCAATTTTTATTTAGAAGAAAACATGCAGCAGACATAGATGTGATTTGAAATTGCCTTGATATAGGTTGTGTAACCATCTCAATTAGCAGAGGATGTCTGCTAGTAAAAAAGTTTGGAAATTAGAAATACATTGATTTTAGCCAATGTTTTCTCACCCATTCCTGTGTTCTTGACAAGTTTTATATATTGTATTCTGAGGCCATATACTGCTCCAGCCTTTCACACATGACCTCCTCCTTGCCTTTTTCTAAAGCCAATAACTGATAAAAATGCCCAAATTTAATTTGTGCTTTTTAGAACAGAAAATGGAAATAATTTAATCTACCTTAAACAAAGTGAGATTAGGCATTAGTCTTTAGTGTTTCTCTTTCAGTCAGCATTAAGAGACTTATCGATTCTTCCCAGACAATAAGAAGAAAGAGGGTGTGGCTGTCACTTTCTCTTAGAACAGAAAGTCACCATAGGGGCTTGCCTATCCCGTGACCACATGGAGACTGCCCTCAAGGCAGTGCAGTTCAGTGAGTGAGTAAACACTTCTATGCATGTTTCACTTTGCTTCACCAGAACCGTACAAGTGTGCATAAGTCGAGAAAATAAGGGAAAAAAAACCAACCTTGCAATTAAAATAGTGTGGTCAGGCAGATCTTGCAAAACACAAATACTTATGATTTTAACTGTTCTGGATTTTTCTTTTACCAATAATTTTATCTCAGAACAAGCCACAGCAAAGCTTTGAGGGTTTTTTTTTCCAATAAACTGAAACACAAGTAAAAATATTTTGACCTGTATTTTCATTTTTAATTCATCATTTTCTGCTTCTTTTCTTTCAATCTGACACTGCAGGTGAGCTTGTACTTCTTTTGCTGACCTTGACAAGTAGCATCCTTTCTGTATGTTGATCTAAGAAAGATAAAAACCACAAATCTATTTGACTATGCTGTATGATGCTCTCTGTACTTTTTCTACCATGCCATAGTTTCTAACTGACACCTGAATGTCCTCAAAACCTGGAAAAGATAAAACATGCTCTGCAAGTATATTCACAAGCAGTAATTTGCTACTAACTGTATTAAGGTTAAACAGAAATCACCAACTTGAAACAATTTATGTATAATTATTGGATCCTATTTAATCTGAATTTAAGTTGCAGGAATAAGGCCTGGAAGCATGAACTCAGAAATCCAGGCTAAGCAAAGGCATCCAGCTAGCAGGATGACTAATACTCAGCCACATTGATCAGCTGTGCTCTGACTAATTAGACCTGAACTGACCTGCATTAAATTCCAAAGACCACCATCTCCTATTAGAACTATTGATACATTTAATTCAAACTCTAATTTTGGGGGATATGTAAATCATAAGGGAAGAGGAAACTTATGTCACCAGAACTCAGGTCAGATGATTCTATGAAATTTCTTTCAACTTGATCCTTTTGGCTCATTCTAAGGAGAAGCAATAAGGTAGAAAAGTATTGTACTATCAGTATAGACTGAAAGAGACTAAAAGAATGTACCAGTGGAAGTGTTCATTATAGGCACCAGTAAGAAAGGCAGATTCAGTCAAGTATTGATGAAAATGCCATTTATTGAAATGAATGTAAGAAGGAACAAGAGGATAGCATAGAAAATGATTTGTCCTTTCAGATGCTAGGTACACTTAATTGTTCAGCATTAGGTAGTTTCTAGTCAGGGCATGGTATGCCACATAGATCCCATCAACACTGAGGTCTGCTGGCATTGGGGTCTTCAGAATTTTTATAGGCTTTTCTGTTCAGCATTTCTATTCTCAAGCAAAAAGATGTTCCCATGAAAATGTGCTCCTTCACTTCAAGATAAAGACAAGGACATGAGCAGACCACCCACAGGCTCCTCTATTACAACCAGCTGGTTAAGTTTATCCAGCAGCCAAGTGATATGTTCATTTGGTTAAGCAAAAAAACTCTTAAAGAAGAACCATGGCTCTTAAAAACCCCCAAGGGTTTTTGTCCCTTTAAACTGAGCCTACGCTGTCTTTCACTAATGCTGAACCACTCTGCAACACAGTCTTCAACCACCACACCCCAAGTGCACTGGAGGTATCCAGTCTGTAACACAGGTTGCCACCACTGAAACAACTTTCAAACTTTTACAGAATGCTCTTATACAGGACAATTCTTCCCTTCCAGGGCTGTTTTTTGCACTGAGCCCCTTCTTTTGGCACAAAGAATGAATGAGCTCTTGCCAGACTTGTCAGCCTTTGATGATATTAGCTCTGCTGTCTGTATTACCTTTCCCAAAAGAGCCATGGAAACCAACTGTGAACGGTACCTGTTTAGTTTATTCCATATTATTCCTCATAAGTACTTTTCCCCCAGGATATTGCAAATCAGTAAATGAGAAGTCAAAAGCCACCTTAGGGTATCAGCATTAAGGATTACTGCATCCTTAGTTGGTTTGAATACAGTTTTGATGGTTTTAAGATAACTCTGTAGGAAACACATTTCTGGACTTTACTTTTTTCATAGGTCTTTGAAATAACAGTTTTACTCAGATTTTACATTTTTTAATTAAGGATCTAGTATGTAGGAAGGAAAAATTCATTCTAATGGAACTAGTCACTCACTTTTTCACACTGAAGCATGGATGAAAGTTCTTCAATCTGTTTCTCCCTTTCAAGTATTTTTTTCCTGAGATTCTTCATGGGAACAAAAACAACAATTAATTATTTTAATGTCTGTATACAACAAGGCATCAGTAATGCACAGTAATGAACAGTTCAGATGTAAAACTAAGATTCCATTTTGTGATGGTAAATCACAAATACTCCCACTTTCCCATCCTTATTGGAAATTGTATGACTCCATAAAGTAGCAAATTTCAGATATTCAGCACAGAAGAAAGAGAATCAAATTTTAGTTTACTTACAGCATTCTGAATTTCATTTTCACTTAGCTCCTGCATCCAAGTGTCAATATTTTTACTGTTTAACTGCAACACAGGAAATATTAAATATTTCCTCTGATTATAACTGGTTTTGTATTTTTCAATGGTTTTAAGCAGGTTACATATAGCATCCCATTCCCCCCACTTCTTAATTGGTCACTAGCAACTTGTCATCACCCTCACCCCTTCTCCAAACACCTCTCTCCTGCCTCTACTCTAGCACTCCATGATTGATGCCTTCATCAAGCACAGAGTTATCTCTTTACTCCACTCAATGCTCCACTGACTACTCATTATTTTTTCAGGAGTGGATTGTGTTGCCTTCTCCACCCATCAGGACCCATTTCTCCTGTGCTCAGCCTGTGCCAGGTGCATCTCCATCAAAAGGATTATTCAGACTAAGAGCCTCAGTTTTTATATCCATATTGCCCTTCATATAATTGAGAAAATGAGTAACGAATTTGGGAAGTTCCCATCTTAAATAACCATTTCCTCACAGAATCAGAATGCAGACTTCTCTGTTTTCTCTGTTTGACTATTGTCTTAAGGCAAAATAGTACAATCAAACATCTAAGGTTTTTTATTTTATATATTTGTGTGTCTTGTTTTGTTACAGGATTAGGTTTACTGGCAGACCTCAACTTGTGTAACACAGTGCAACTCTCTGTAGCTTTTTCCTGGATATACAACCAAAACCAAGTTCTTGAACTTAATTACTTTCAGTGAAAACAGCACCTTGGAAGATTAAACATCATGCTTCATTTATCACAGCCAATAAATCTAAGCAGAAAAGAATGATTAAGAATTTTGCCATAGTTTCAGTATACTGTTGCTATGTCCAGCACTGCCACTTAGCCATTTTTTGAAATACCACCTACTTCACATCAATAACTAGGAAGTATATTTTTAACCTTGTTAACGAAACAAATACAATTTAAAAAATCAAGCCTGACAGGAACAGAATGAACTTGCCTCAACAGCGTGAAGAAGAATAAATTCTTCCTGAAGATCAAAGTCCAATGAAGGAGCAGTACAGTCACATACTGGTAAAGACAAGGATGATTGTGATGATGATGACATTTTGATTTAATGCTGTATAACAAGACAGAATATGTTAACATATATTGGTGTTCTGTGAATCAGTAACTGAAACATTACTGGCATGCCAGGTTGTCCCCACTACAGTGGAATTACTGGACTGGACCAAGTAAACCCCAGTCACAGCAGAGATGTAACAAGCTAATGCACCTGAAATCTTCCACAAGAATTCACAACTTGCAATTTCTTAGTGCTGAATTCACAAATACAGTGCACAGAAAGCAAATCCTTCCACAGCAGGAAACCGAATACACTCGAAGGACAAAGTTAAAGCTCGCAACTATTTCCCACTTCCACGCTCCCCAGCACAGAGGGGAAGGCTCAGAGGCACAGGTCACTCAATGCCAGCCATCGCCGCCACGCTCGGGCTCTCACCACAACAAACACCCCTGCGCCTGCTGCCGGCGGCTCCCGCCCCTGGGGTGTCCCGCGAGTCACCCCCAGCACCGCTCCTGTGCGGCACTGTCCCCTCAGCCCCGCTCCTGTGCGGCACTGTCCCCTCAGCCCCGCTCCAGTGCGGCACTGTCCCCTCAGCCCCGCTCCTGTGCGGCAGTGTCCCCTCAACACCGCTCCTGTGCGGCAGTGTCCCCTCAACACCGCTCCTGTGCGGCACTGTCCCCTCAACACCGCTCCTGTGCGGCAGTGTCCCCTCAACACCGCTCCTGTGCGGCACTGTCCCCTCAGCACCGCTCCTGTGCGACACTGTCCCCTCAGCCCCACTCCTGTGCGGCACTGTCCCCTCAGCCCCGCTCCTGTGCGGCAGTGTCCCCCTCAGCCCCGCTCCAGTGCGACACTGTCCCCTCAGCCCCGCTCCAGTGCGGCAGTGTCCCCTCAACACCGCTCCAGTGGGGCAGTGTCCCCTCAACACCGCTCCAGTGCGGCAGTGTCCCTCAGCACCGCTCCAGTGGGGCACTGTCCCTCAGCATTCGTCCCCACCTGCGTCCGCCGCTCCTCGCCGCCGAGAGCTGCTGCCGGAGCAACGCGCCGTTGCCGTTGCCCGTTGCCCGTTGCCGTTGCCCGTTGCCCGTTGCCCGTTGCCGGTGCCCGTTGCCGGTGCCCGTTGCCGTTGCCCGTTGCCGTTGCCCGTTGCCGTTGCCGTTGCTGTGCGGGCCCCTCTCGCGGCGGGGGCAGGCGGTGGTGCCCTCCCCCGGCCGGCCTCGCCTGACGCTCCCCGCAAGCCCCCACTGCCCCCGCCTAGGGCCGGTGCGGGCCGGGATTGGGATGCAAAGGTGCCTCAAGAAACGACTGTGCTCCTGACTCGCCCGTGACGGGCCCCTGCGCACCCAGGAGGTTACTGTGAGACCCAGATGGATAAGAAACCTGGAGACTTCTGGGGAGCTTTAGATCAGCCAGATGAGTTCTTTCTGGGCATTTAACCTTTCCTGAGGTTAAATGCTAAGTATTCATGTAACCTGACCCTATGTGAAGCTGTTTTGGCAATACATTCTCAAACACTGTAGAAAAGCCACATATTTTTAAATGACCACGTTCAGATGAAGTGGCAATTCATAGAACATCTGAGACACTGCAACAGACATACGGAAAGATCACTTTTAGATAATAAATTGTGCAAAACTGAGTGATCATGGGATACAAACATGATCATTTGTACAAGTGCATATGTAGATATGTACATAGATACATATATATAATTATAGTTTTCACATTTTTAAAAATCATACTGATAGAAACGTTACTTTTTAATATTCTGAGTAATAGCAATGTCAGCAACTTACATTAAAAAAAAGCTTGACAGTCATAATCAAAATAAAAATCAAACATATCCTTTGGCATTCTTTATAAACATGCCAGTGTGTATTTTCTTCTATTGCTGGGAGTGGAATTTCAGAGAATAGTTACTCATATACTTTATATACTCTTTGGAGAATATTACCTAGCCACGTGTGCCTAGTAATAAAAATGAAATGCTAAATTTCAACCTTTTAAATTCAAGTAGACATGAAATCACTTCATTATCCATTCTGGAGTGAGTGCCTGATTGTACCTGAATTCCAAAGAAGATTTTGTCTTTGCACATGCAAAAGGCCTAAGGCTTTGTTCTCTATAGGACCCACAGCCTCAAACTGAGAACTAAAGAACATCTCTGACAGACCTTTGCTTCAGCACAGTTATGAGCTGTGACTCCCTGTAGTCACATCAGGCAAAATTCTTAATTTTAGCTGCCCAGAACTTACTATAAGATAGACTTATTTTAAAAAGAAAGTAATAAGTTTTTGTAATTTTCTAAAAATGTGGTCATAGTTTATAAAATAACGCAAGCACTATCCAGCAGTGAGGGCTAATTAGCATGATAATTAGCATTGCACTCTGTACCTCCTAAACAAAGAATGAATTACAAGTTTCAGTCCTCAAAACCACATTTTAATGACAGTGGCACAATCCACAGAGTGGAAAATAATTAAAGGAAACAGGACACACAGTTCCACAATGACATAATTACAGGCCTTATTAAAAGAGGTGCTTGAGAGAAGCTTCTTTAGATACCACAGGAACACTGCTGAGTGTTTGTCAAAGTTCATGACTTCATCAGCTCTAAAGGTATAATTGAACCTTTCATTTCCATGTCAGAAATTCATGACTCCAGTGTGTTTCTTTGTTCATTGGTTAATTTTGGCAATAGCCTGCTTTGAAAAGGCTGCAGATTTGCTGTGACCCTGTTAATAAACTGTTCCTTCCCCATCCTTGTATGCTCTACTTGGTGCAGTACTGACCAGATTTAATTTCTCCAACACTCCTTGGACACTCGCTGCCTTACACAGAAGTGGACATCTGGCAGAGTACTGTGTTTTCAGATCTAAAATGTAATTTTCCCAAGCAATGATCAATGTTGTAATTTCAGTTCATATCGAAGCCAGAATAGCTGTCACATTTTAGAGGAGGAAAACTCCTTTGGAGAAAGAGTCAGAGATTAAACATTATTTGCTAGCACCCATTCCCTCTAATTGCTTTTAAGTCAATGAATGCCCTTTCAGTCAGAAATACCTCCTTTTGTTTGCTTCTGGTAAGTTTTCTTATTCCATAAAGGAGTTCTGCTGCATACAAATTCTTTGATAGGAACTACATCACACAATCAGAATAAACAGGTTGCAGCATTGTTCCTGTAACTATTTCCCAGAGTTATGTAAAAATATGACACTACATAGACAATCCCTGCGATCCAGGACAACTCACTACTATTAGTAGACTGAGACACCCAGTCCTACCTGCCTAGCAGGCAGAGCTGCAGTAGTCTATTGTGTTGAGGCACTGACATCTAGTGGGCTCCAACTACATTTCCAGTTTTTCCAAATGTTCCAAAAATCTGTCACAGCATCTCTTTTTGAGATACTATGACCTTGATATAAATGCATATTTGAAAGTACAATCAAATATGAATAGTTGGAGGTTGAATTTATTAATTAAGGCCGACTCTTACCATATTAGCAAGAGGAAGATTTGTTTTAATTAGGAGTTAACGTTCAGTGAGCTCTGTGCATAGTAACAGCTCTGAAGAAGTCAGTTCAAGTAACGCAGGATTGAGCACATCCCCAAACACCTCTGCAAAAGACAGACAAAATTTGCTCTGTCATGCTTTCTGACAATCAGGTGTAAAACGACAGGGTAAGGCTTTTGATTTCCATTATTATGTTTACATGTGTATACATGTGTATACATATGTATGTATGTTCAAAATATGTTCAAAAGCTATGTGGGCTGCAGTCCCAGTTGCCAATACAACTGCCACATGCCAGTTCAAGCTAGCAAGAAAAGATGTGATAGTTGATGTCAAAACCATAAAAGCTGTGTTTGTCAATATGGTCTTCCCAGTATTATTAAAGTAATTTCAGCTTTCAGCTTCCTACATAGACTTCATGATGTTCCATGAAGAAGGTAAACTTAATTATTCCTATACCACATGTGGAGAAACTGCAGTACCATATGATGAAACTACTTTCTCACAGTCACTATTATGGAAGTGGCAAAACTGCAAATATGCCCCCAGTTATTAAAATATCATTGCACAGAAAAAGGAAGGAACCTGAAAAATTTATTTCTATTTCCACAGGGGCCAGTTCCTCCAAGTATAAGATAGCAAATTTCTTCTAAGATAGACAGCAGGGGTGTGGGACTAAATTATTATCCTTCCTGCTCCAGGAAAGGACAAAGACCACGCCAACAACAACCTTGTCCAGTTCCCTGAAATATCAGGACTTTTGCCTACTGAATGTTTTGCCAGTTGCTGCATGCAGTCCTAGTACAACTCCAGTTTGAGTGTTTAGGGGAAGCACAGCAACAGCTGCCCCAAGGACCACTGAAAGGGTGCACTAATGTGAAAAGCAGCATTAATTCTTCCTCAGATTGCTGCAGTTTCTGAGCGGAAGTGTGCTGTTGAGAGCAGCTGCTTTCTGGTTCTGTCAAATCCAGTCCCCACATTTTTCATGAAAGCCTGATTGTACACAGGCCAGGCAGCTGGCACTACTGATTTTATAATCTTTGCCTGGTTATTATCAAGCTAAGCTTACAGTTGTTAATGCTGGCAAAGAATCTATGGACTCACACACAAAGAAATGCCCTTACCTATTTTACTAAAACAAGTTTTGATTATTAAATAGAGATTCTGCTCCTTTTATTTTTATATGTCTTTTCAACACATCAATAAATGGTAAATCAAATTTACACACATTTATCCAGAAAATCTGGATCCAGGATTGCTATTCTTCAAAGTATTAGCTGGAGTTCTGCAGGGTTGTGACTGGTGCCAATTTTGACTTTGCCAGAACTCTTAATTTCCCATGGTTAAACTGGATTAAATGATTGCATAAATATGTTAAGTATTAATAAAAATATTTTATGCAAATATAATGCTTCAGTTACACAATCATGAGTGGAAAGAGGTGTATATATACACAGTGACACAAGACATGACCCTCAGTGTACCACAGGATTAAATAGGTATGAATTCCAACATGGACACTACATTATTGGGATTAGATGTGCTACCAGAGTGTGTTTCATTTACAGTGTTTTCACAGGATTTAAACTGACTTATGAAGGCATTTCTGGGATTGTGTTTTTTAAATCTTTGACTCCAAAGCCTTTGGTGTAAACACTACCTTCCCATACTGTCAGAAAGCTGTACTGGGAGTCAACTGAGAATCATTTCAGTTACAAGCTGTTACCCTTTACATAAAAATATTTTCTTTTAATTGTACTATAAACGTTTATATTAACATAATTTTGGCTGGTTAGTTGTTTTGGGTTTTCCGTATGAATTCTATTTCTACTGATAGGAAGGGATGTTTCAGGGTCCATTTATATCCAGCAGTAAAATGCTATGAAAGGTTATTTCTTCTTTTGGGTTATGCAACATGAAAAGCTGAAGATCAGACAGTAGGCAAAGTTACGTTGTTCACCATATCTTCTGGTACAGCGGTCACCCATCTCTTCTTTATTCTCAGACACTGGGTATATGGCAGGCCTTAATTTCTTCTTCAGCCTGAGACAATTCTTCAGCCTGAAAATCTTATGGCTCCAGCACTGTTACAAGTGACCTTCTCTGCTGCCTACCCCACACTTCGGAGCTGCTGTTTGATACTGTTCCTCCAGCACAGCTCCTCAGCCCTTGCAACTGGTTTTCTCAGAATGCATTGGTGTATATCTCTACACACTGAGCACGCTTTTAATTCACCTTCAGCACTCCCTGTGTCAGTATCTGGCTTGTAACTAAGCCTGTGTGCTAAGGTATGACTTTCCTTACTTGAGCCAAATACGTCGCTTTATCCCAAACCCAAATCCCTGACACTGCTTTTGGCTCTGAAGAGCAGATGTAGAGAGGGACATGATTTCCTACTAGAATCAGGTATTGAAGCTTCCAATAAGGACAGGGCAGACAGCCTGCATGTGGTAATTTCTTAAAATGGCAACAGCAATCTCCAAAATTAGGCTGTTAACACTTTCTAGGATGCCAAAAAAGTTTCCAGAGTTTGTCCTGAACACTATGTAATAGGTCTACAGCATGCAAAGAAAGAGAATGTCAAGAAAGGGAGAAACTCAGTAGTGTTTTAAGATTAGTAGAATACTGTGGAATTTAAAAAGCATGGAGTTCCAGGTTATGATCCATGAAATTAATTTACTTATTCATTAAATACAAAATGGGAAAAAATATCTGAACTAGAGTTTTATATGAAGTATATAATCATGCAGTACAACACATCCTCCTCTTGAATAAGTGTAGTAATCACTAGCTGAAGAGTTATTTTCTCCCCCTCACTCACATTCTGAGTGCTTAACATTCATAAAAAGGGGAAGGATGTTAAAAGTGAGAACTGAAACACAAGATCCAGTGCTCCACACATGCCAAGCAGCCCATCTGCTACTGGTGGAAATACTTGCTACTTAAGGCATTTTCCTAAGAAGTAGTACCACTCTGTTTGGGACTCCTCAGAAAAGCAGCAACTAAAAGTAGGTCTTCCAAATCCTACAAGATCACTCTAACCTATGGGGGCTTAGAGGATGGGAGTCTTGTTCCTCTTCCAGCCAGCCATTTCCTGAAGGAAAAGCAATACCAAGGACATCAGACAATGTAACAGAAAGCAGTGCTTTCCTCTCTGGCAGGGGAGGCTCACATGTCATGGACGGCAGCAGGCTTCAGAGAAGAACTAGCAGTATTTTGATTTGGGAAGAGTTAGACCGACTTGATGGCTGTTCATTCCAGCCTGAAAATATTACACAGCCACGGCATTACTGGGGTACATTGCAGCTGAGGTGATGCTTCTGCTACAAGCTCAGGCACCACTGCTTTCAGTTGTTGGGTATCTCTTTTTGTGGAAATCCATCAACGTGAACTGCTGGAACTTAGTGCCAATGGAAGTTATGAAGTGAAATAATTGCATCTGTAGATCCCAATTTAAAATTTTTGATGTTGATGTCTTTTCACATATGCTAAATTGATACCACAGTGAATTGTAATCAGCACTTGCATGACTGTAATTGGCTTTCATCAGGGACTATAGTACTGAGCCTTGAAAGAGAAATTCGTGGGACTTCTATATACCAGTAACACTAATTTTAGGAAATGGAAACAAAGTTGCCATATAGTTTTTATATGCAAACACTTATACCCATGTATAAGCAAGACAATACAAGCTGAAAAAGGTAAAATTATTCAAGAAAAGGAAACACATACACACAATAGCTTTCAGGCCCTGTTCTTATCAGGATAAAAGGTACAATGTGAATTTTACGCAGCCTGGGTTTTGTTTTGGTTCTTATTCCTGGAATCTGACCGGCATATAAGCAAGATTGCTTTGATTGTTACTTATTTCCCTTCTCTGGAATTCACCTCTTGTCATAATGCCATAGGATTTCCTCTGACTTTATCAAATTCAGCCACACACTACTTACTATTTGGATTATGGAATAAATTACTTCACTGAACAACCAGGATAATTTTCAAGCTGGGTATATTAAGTTGTTGCCAATGACGCCATAACGTAAATGTTTTCTAATTCCTGGCCATGTCAAAGGTCCTTTCTTTTCTTCTTGAACATTCAAAAATCATGATGAGAGATGTTAAAGTAATGGAAATTACTAAAAATAGAGATTCGCTTGATTACTGGTATTGAGTTTTGCTACTGTACTTTGAAAACCTTGGTTTTCAAAAACTCTTTGTGATGTTTTGGTGCTAAAGCTAGTTGCATCTCAGTAGATACTTATCCAAACATCTTTTAATAAACTTTTTTTCTGCATGACATCTTGACTCCACCTTACATTTTGACGGTCTATCCGAAAACTATTTTTCGTGAAGACAAGGTTTGACTTAAAAAACTCAGGACATAAAAAATGGAAGCGGGGGCGAGACTTGTCCTCCCAGAGCCGGGTCGGAGGGGGCCAGTCCCCGGGAGAGGCCGAGCCGCGGTCCCCGGCAGCGGGAGATTTCCATGCCTGGGGCGCGGAGAGACGCGCCGGGGGGTCACCCCTGCCCGCCCGAGGGGACTCTGCCTGTGCCCCCACCCTGCTAGCGAGTCTTTACGGCAAAGGCCGCGGCCGCCTCCCAGAGTCTCCTTCGCCCAGGGCTGGCGGGCGGGCTGACCCGGCCCCGGAGCAGCCGCAGCCTTGGGCCGCCGATAACGCCCGGGACTACCCGGGGGGAAAATTCTGCCGTGGCACCACGGCCAACCCTGCCACCCCGCCCGCCGTCCCCTCACACGGGGGGGC
>JANPWX010000080.1:2585598-2646031 GCA_024734555.1 Trochalopteron elliotii | reverse complement strand
TATTGGCCGGGCCGGGCGGCGATGGGCTGCTGCGAGAAGTCCCCTCCAGCCGGCCCCTTCGGCCGCGGGCTGGGCCGGCCCGGCGGTTCGCCAGGCTGGTTGCACAATAGCAGCCTCGGGGGGCTGGGGGGAGTGCGACAGCCAAGGTCAGACGGGCAGAGAGGGGACAAGGCGCCGGCTCCGGGGACACGAGGTGCGCAGGCATCAGCTGCCGGGAAATACGGCCGGACTTTGTGCATGCAAAGGACGAAGGTGTGGCTCGCCTGAAATAAGCACCTGGGTTTTACTGGCTGCTAGAAACCTATTCATATCGCTACCTGATCGGTAAAATTCGAGCTTTGATGTGACACATGAAAGTCCGGTGTGTGTCTGCTTAGGCTGTTTGGGTTTTTTTTTTTACCTTTAGTATTGTTTTTAAGCTTGTTTGATAGTCCATTGTTCCCGTTTTGGTCTTTCCCTTTCTTCGTAGTAAGGGCACTAGAACTGTCTTTTGTTCCTTAGCGCTTGTCTTGAGCCGTAATCCCCTTTCCTTATATAATTAAACTTGAAGAGATTTCCTGTATGAAGATGCGCATCCAAGCAGTGTATATGGTAATCGACATCGGCTTCTTCTCGCTGGGTCACAGTCAGGTTTGGAACGTGATTAGCGTTGTTTTATGGTGTGATCAGTCTGATGTATTGCCCTAAATCTCAATATTCAAGCAGAACCAATGAACAGCAGCACAGTAGAGCTCTGAAAATGCAAACTCATCAAAACTGTAGTGTTGTTCAAATTTAAATGAACTTAAAGCAGTCATAGTGGCTTCTCTTTTTGATGGATGTAGTTCCATGCTTCCCCCACTACTCCTGGCTTCTTCCAGGTCTACCTGCTTTCCAGACCGACTGTTCCTTTCCAGCCTCCTTTCTGTTTTCTTGTTGGACAAGGGAAAAAAAGGAGATGCAGTTTCACCCTTCATTGTAAGATCTTGGATGGGACCTTATGATTTCATTTAAGCTTATATGTGAAATCTAACGTTGTGGTCTTCACTAAGCAATCTTCACAATGCTGAGAGGATTCATGGAAATTTTAGTTGGAACTATTAATAATTTTATATACAAATACTCTTGTCTGTAATTAGTAAAAAAATAATTCCAGACATATTTTTACTGTACTGTAAAGAATCTGTACAAAGTTTCTGAGAACACCTGGCATGATTTTAAATGCCTTTTAAACAGCAGTAGTACATCCATGAATAAATTTCCTTCTTCCCTGTACAGCAGCTGAACTTTCTCATGACTGCAGTTTGCTTTTATGTAGAACTGCAAATGCCAGAAGCATTTATCAAGATGTGCACGCTGTCAAAGTTGGTTAACCTACATGTGGCAGAAATTAAAACAACCTTGGACAATGCAATTTACTTCTATTGCATTGTTTCTTACTGGCCACCGAAGAACTTGTAAAGAACAAAATTGGACGGTCAGAATCCTTCCAGTCCTGTTAAGTTCCTAATTGATAGATTTGTTAGCAATTTAATCATGAGCCAGATTCTCCTGAGAATGCCCGACTTTGAGCAGTGGGGCTGTCAAGGGATGAGGTCATCACTGTTGTGAGGAACTACTGCTCTGAAGAGAGGCAGGCAAAGCCCTCACTTCCGGCTTTGCTTGCTTGCCTAATGTGAAATGTGCAGCTTCTCCCTGTCTGGGGCTGAAAAACAGAATCACAGAGTCACAGAACAAACTGCTTGTGGATTAGTAAGGCTTGGCATGAATTTTTTATTGAGTGAAATGAATTGTCTGATGGATCCATTTAGCTAAATGAAGTTATATTGTACTTCATGGTCACTGAAATCATAGCTTGGACAAGAACAGCAGAGGTCATCTTACTGTTTCTCTAAGGCATAACAGGATATCTAAAGAGTTTATCAAACACTGGTTTGTCCTATTCTAAAAAGAAAAACACTCCCCACACCCAAAGATATGTATTTCACAACTTCCCAAGAAAGTTTGTTTTATCCTTTAATCCTTGTCTTAGAAGCTTTCTTTAATGTCTAATTATAATTTAAATCTTCTTACTGAAGTATAAACTCCCTATTTTTGTCCTGTTTCCTCTGGACAGGACATTTTCTCAATATATTCGACGTAGCTGCAATGGGAATCTGTTTTGTTTTCAGGTTTTACATGAGGATAATTGACAAACAATTACAAAATATACAAGACTGAAGTAATCTCTTTATTTTCTTTATTACTTCTAGACTTTCATTATGATTAATGTTTTAAAGCACCCTGTGCAAAATTGGACAAAATGCTTCATGTGAGAATTCTCAGTACCAAGTTTAGCAGAGGATTTCTTCATGATGTTATGAATTACCTTTCACATCTCTGTCTGATTAGCATCCTCCTGCTCCTTTTTTTACCTGATACTATGGATGTGTTGGTGAACTTAATAACTTTCAAATTTCTCCTTAGATTTTTACTGGTGACTGGGGAATGGTTATATCTTTTAGAACATCATTTTTAAACTAATGTAAGTCACTCTTTTAAATTTGTCCTGGAAAATTATTTCTATGAACTGAATATTTTTAACTTGACTAACTTGCAGTTCACAGAAGAAAAGCTTGGTCAGGCAGAGAAGACTGAACTGGATGCTCATCTGGAGAACCTTCTCAGCAAAGCAGAATGCACTAAATTGTGGACAGAAAAAATAATGAAGCAAACAGAAGTATTATTGCAGCCAAATCCAAGTAAGGAGTCCTTCAGGTTTTTGTTTTTAACTTTTGAATGAATAGATAGGCCAGTGTAAATATTTACTACAATAGCTATTGCATAAGTAATGATTAAATACAGCAGTTTTAAAATTTGAAGGCTGCAGTTATGGAAAGCACGTTTTGAAGAGCTGGTAAGAATTGGAGACACTGCCAGTTGCTGGTACTTCATGAACCTTTCAAATGGGGAAAACTTTATACAGAGCTTTTTACACTGCTGTGTTGGTTCCATACACTGCTCTGTCTCAGGTTGATTGGGTTTTGAGTTGTTCACTGTTTAATTGAATTTCCCATTCTAATTCCAGATATCTTGGAATACTCTCTGCACAATACAAATCAGCTTGAAGCAGGCAAGATGAACTAAAATACCTGTTTTTAACAATTCCATTACTAAAGAATTAGCACCCTGCTTAAGCAATACAAAAATGTGTCAAATATGATTTCATCACTGTTGAGTCTCTTACTGTAACAGTAACAGAAAAAAACATGGGCAGAAGAAATGGAGTTTTACGGTGTGTTAATTTTGTTTTTGAAATTGCTGCTATGAGTGGTAATGTTGAGATCAGTTTCAGACTCATCCTACTAGAGTTTGGATCTATAAGAATTTGCTTAGTGTATAGATCTAGATTTTGAGTCAAGACCTGGTGTCTAGTCAGTGGGTGAACTACTTCACTGAAAAGATCAAAACCTCCTTTGGGTTTGCTCAAATTATAATTTTATAAAACTGTTACTACTTCTGCACTGAAAATATAAATATTCTCCTTGTAGTGACATACTGAGCTAGGATTCATTAGTAAAGGGAAATCATACACTGCTAATGCCAAGTAGATTAATTCTTTATGACAGAGATGTCTGAAGTATTACTTTGGAAGTGCGTTGCATCATTTAGTTCCATAAGAACAGTTTTTAAAAATAAACCAACTAATCATGTGGGAAAGACACAGTAGAACTTGCAGAATATTCTAGCTCAAATTTCTACTTTTGTCTAGGCCAGAGGAAATAGTTGTCTTTTTCATTCAATTCAGTATTTGTAACATCTCTTGGACTTTTTCAGAAACTTTTAAGCTTTGAATATTGTAGCACTGACTGGAGGCTAGTGGCAGTGTATGAAGAAGTTTCAGTGGAAGGGTGATATATGGTAGTGTCTCAGTTCTGTTCACCAGTCCATTTTCTGATGGCTAAAAATACTCATCGTTGAGCAGTGATCTTTGTGGATGTAACTTCAGCTGTTTGCTGGCCTGCTTGGGAGAAGGATCACATGCTGGAGAGAGCTGCTTTTGGTGGTTGTTAATGGAGTGACCCTGTCTAGGGGAGAAAAAATAACTGTCAATCCCGTTTATAATTGTACCTATAGATCAGACCCATGTTATAGTCCAGTAATTTTAGATTACTTTCCAGTTCTTTTGTGATTTAGTAAAAAATAAATATTATGGCTTGAGCGAAGAAAACAAATCACTTTTGATTGTTTTTGGTTCACCCTTGTTACCAGGGAGTGCACTGGTACCCATAATTGTCTGTCTTAGATTAATTTTTGTGACCTTCATGAGAGAGTAGTTATTTAATTCACTGCTGTTGAAAGTTGTCTAATTAACAAGTAGTATTAAAGTGTCAGGTTCATTCACTGGAAAGCTTCTTTGTGAGTGTCTGTACTATTGTAGGCTGAAATTAGTTCATGCTGTCTGTATAAATAAGGCCAGCTAGGTGGGAAATGAAAGCAATTGGTCAGAGAAATCAGGTATTATATCTGAGGAGTTTTCTTTTTCAATTACAGAGTCGCTGTTCAGGTATGTGAGGCCTTTCCACTTAAGAAGCTCCCTGTAGCTTCTTAGGTAGAAAGTATTGTGATAGATGGGTAGTAATGCTCACATTGTCTTGACAAGTTTTTCTGATAATTTTATTGCTCAGACTAAGAAAATATGGGAACATGAAATGAAACATTTTCTAATATCTTTTAATGATTTCTTTCAGAGTGTTTCAAGGGAGCATGGGGCATGGGAAAGAGGATATAATTTCTGGGGCTATGGAACTTTTAGAATATTTTAATAGGGAACTTAGAGTAGTTGTTCAACTTAGTTCCTACTGCTAATTGTGAACGATTTTGAACTTCTTTCCGGACGGGGAACAAAAGACTTTGATTTTTTAAGGAGAAGTGTTCTGTTATTGCTCTTACTGTGAAGACTTCTGGTCAAAATTCTGAAAAGCTGTATAACTATGCTATTGGAGAAGAAAAGTATAAATTTTCATCTTCCCAGATGATTCTAGGAAACACTTGAACAGGGCATGGCGAACATGGAAAATTGTCAGTTTTCAAGAACAGGATCTCCATCTTAACATTAGTCACTTAATGTTGAGTTTAATGGCCAGACTTTGAAATTCTTTTCTTGTGTTCCTTTTTCTTGTTAGTTTGTTTCTCTTTCTAACTTGTGCTTTGAATGACAGTAATTATTTCAAATAAACATTTTTAGATGCCAGAATAGAAGAATTTGTCTATGAGAAGCTGGACCGCAAAGCACCAAGTCGCATGAATAATCCAGAGTTACTGGGCCAGTATATGATTGATGCTGGGAATGAATTTGGCCCAGGAACAGCCTATGGTAAGAAGTAAAAAAAAAATAGGCTTTTTTAACCATATCAAAT
The DNA here is from genome assembly GCA_024734555.1 of Trochalopteron elliotii. Taxonomy (NCBI): domain Eukaryota; kingdom Metazoa; phylum Chordata; class Aves; order Passeriformes; family Leiothrichidae; genus Trochalopteron; species Trochalopteron elliotii. The sequence continues at coordinate 2,640,653 of JANPWX010000080.1, read as the reverse complement.
TATATTTCTTGTCTTCCTCTAGACAAAATAGTTTAGTGACATTTGTATCAGTTTGAGTTGACTTGTTGTATAACTGAATATTAGGTGATCAATGGGGAAGTTTCTGTTGAAATCTAGAAACAGAACTTGTGGTTGGAATGGTATCCATCTTCATTGATGGATAATTATCTTACCAGAACAAGTACTTTTGGAGTTTAGTTTCCTTGTTAAAGGAAGACATCTGCACATTTGACAGTGTTTATTGATTTTATTTGTTGTTTGGAGTGAAAATGTTACCTAAAATTGACTTCTGTAGTAAGAAACCACTCTAACTGTACAGTATTCCTTGCTTTTCTTAATAGATAGTACTTTGATAGGGATAAGGATATATGATAAGGCTAGTAGTGTGGAACACAGTCTAAATTTTATTCCTTCTCTAGTAAATTTATATACCTCTGACAGGATGGTTGGAGGCCTCTAATATTTTTACACTGCTGTTAATTTAAAAGTCTAATTCTAGTGTTCTCTAAACTCCTAAAGTTGCCAATACAAGTTCAGCTGTTAATTTAATTTAAACAACTGAAAAAAGCAGATGTCTTTATGTATTATGGTATGCATAATACAGAAGTTCTACGTTCCCTAAAATCTGATAGTTCACTCTCTTTAATTCTTTCTTCAAAATTACTGTGGGAGGGAAAACTTTTGTTCTGTGAAGGATGAGTTCCTTATATCTGTAAATAATGATGTTCCTTTTCAAAAAAGGAAAATCCAGTTAAATGTTTTATAGAATTTTTATGCTAAAATCAATAATGGCAAGCTTTGTTCCTCTTGCTTCCACGTGATATGTATCCGTGGCCTTCCTTCTGATCATCAGCCTCAAGTCTTGCTTTTTAACATCAAACAGAATTGTACTTAGAGGCACACTGTCCCTTAAGTTGCAGGATTTTTTGAATTCAGGTAAATAAGATCAAATGTTAGCTTATAGATAGATACACTGTTAGGGTTTCATGTGTTGTCATAAAGTCTTAGTTCTCTGAACACTTAGTGTCCTTTCTAGCTAAGTAGTGTCAGGCTGTTGAAATTCCTTTTGATACACTAACTTTAGTTTCAATGCTTAACTTGCAACTAATTTTCAAACTATTTTTCATTAATGTACAAATGCATTCTGAAGTTTGAGTAGATGGGGGTGAGGAAAAGCACATTATTTTCCAGTATCTTAATAAGCTTTTTCCTTGCTACCAACACCTCCTGTCTTAAGAATGTTGTCTAGGAAAGGAAGTTGTTGGATTAAAATAAGTACATATGATATCCAGTTCTGAAATAGGTGTTCACTATGGAGTTGCCATAATTAGTGCCATTTCTACGACGTGGTCTCATTGAAATCTTGCCTTGACCTGTGATTGTTCATAATAAAAATGGTTTGGCTTGTTGTTTGTGTGGTTGTTTATTTTGGTGTGGGGTTTTTGTTTGTTTTTGTGTTGGGGTTTTTTGGTGTTTAGTTTTGGGGGGTTTGGAGTGGTTGGGGGTGGGGGGGGGAGAGTTGGGGAGTTGAGGTTTTTTGCACATTATTTTCTTTCTTTTGATGGCTCTTTTCATGGCATCAGATTGTTTTTCAAACTGCTGGCCTAAACTTTCGTGACTGTAGCAAACTGTTTTGTTAACCTCCTGCCTGAACAATACGATTAACATATTTTTTCCTTTGCAGGAAATGCACTCATTAAATGTGGAGAAACACAAAAGCGAATTGGGGCAGCAGACAGAGAACTAATTCAAACTTCTGCTATAAACTTTCTCACTCCCCTAAGAAACTTTATTGAAGGAGACTACAAAACTATTACTGTAAGTTGAATTGTACGTTTTTCAGAATTTCACACCAATTGTAACTGTCAGTCTTTGAAATGTAGTGGTAGATAATGGTGTATTATTACTTTCCTTAAGGTAATACAGAAAAATTCAAGTGAAATTTGTGCCTTTGGAGTATTTTCTGGTTTTTTGCTGAGGTAAAAACAAAATAATGATGAAAACATTTGTTTGGTAACTATTGTTCTATGAGAAGTATACATATTGAGTATAAATTGTGTGAGAATAATTAGGATCTAATTCTGCCTCTTTCTTTAACTGAAGAACTTTTTTTAAAATGATACTTCCTTGAAAGCATTTCCAAGGAGACAATCTTTTGCTCATGAGTGTGTGTACCCATTCTCACAAACTAACCTACCTCACTTTCAGAAAGAACGTAAACTGTTACAAAACAAAAGACTGGATTTAGATGCTGCAAAAACCAGACTGAAGAAGGCAAAAGTTGCAGAAGCTCGAGCTGCAGTAAGTAGAGGTTTTTTTTTAGTTGGTCCATAACTTTTAGACTTATGTATACATATTTATCAACTTGACTGCTTGGTTATGTTTCCAGTCCTAGTTTCTTACCCTGGTTGTTTTTCTAGATACTTTTGTAAGAATGCCTAAGTGGAACACAAGGAAACAGAAGTGAGTTACTGATCAAGGTGTTAGTCTTCCACTTTTCTATATTCTGTCAAGTTGGACTTACTTTTTCTCTTCTTGTTTTATAGTAGATGAGCCTATACTGTCAAAAATTAATTGATACAATCTGCCAATTTGGGGGTATATACAAATACTTGAATATCTGTGAATGTTGAAGTGTGTGTATAATTGCTTTCAACTGATGAACCTATCTATACTTAACTTCTCTATGTCAAAAAGATTTGTGGTTTCTCTTTATGTATTGCTTACTATTTTACACCACCAAACAGAAGTGAGACTCTTCAACTCACATGACTTAACCATTCTGATTCCTTCAAAAAATGCTTATTCAAGGAGATTAAATGGGAAAAAAAGGTTACTGCTTTTTAAACTCTTAAAATGCTCTACGTAAAGGAATGGACTGTTGACTGTATGTAGTTTCATCAGGATATATTTACAGTATTTTCACAGCTGTCTTTTGACTGCATTCCTAAATGTTCAGCAGTTAATGATGGACGGTGATTTTTCCTATAAGGGTTAATGCAGTAAGGGTCATGCAAATAAAGAAGTCCAGACAATTTAAATACACGGGGATAGTGTAAATGATGGAGAGGCAGAAGAAGGACTGTCAGTTTTTGCTGGCTTTTCCAAATGGGCATTTGCCCTGAAAGATCTCAGACATCATCTTGGGCTTTGAAGTGCATTGCATTTTTGGGATCCATCTAAAAACCGACATAATCTCTACCTGACAGTTCTACTCTTGTGTGTCAGTCCATGTCATGCACCCTGTCCCCTGTATTTAAACCATCTGTATTTTTTAGTCTATGCATGCATTTTCCCTTATGTAAATTCTATGCAAAAAGAGTAGTGTCTATTGTCAAGCTTTCTTAATTTGTAAGACTAACAGTGGAGAGCAGAGAAGGGTTTTGATCAGGAAGTAGTGCAATTTAGAAGCAGTGGATAGAGGAGCATTGTATAAGAAACTATTCCTTTGCTTGACTTTATTCAGAGTTGAGTTTAAAAAAATAGTGTTTTTATTATTATTAGCTTCCTTTGTGGTGTGCTAGCAGGTATGTACCTTACTTTCTAAAGCAATGAAAAGACCATAAGGAACTGTTCCCCTTGAGCCTAGTATTAAAATTATATATATTCATATTATACTGAAGTTTTAATTTCATCACCAGTGCAATCGTTCGGAGCTTGGTGCCAATTGCTGCTGCTACTACCTGATCCTAAGTATTCACACAGCAAGTGTGCAGTTTTATGCACAAATAATTTAGTGCTGGAAGAGAATGAAACTCTAAACCTCTTCACTATTTTGCCAGTATTTTAATTTTAATTACATTTTGACAGCAACGTGCATGTTTTAGAAGTATCAGATTGTAGAATGCCAGCAGAAATAACAAAATTGCAGCTCGTCTTTATCCTCTGCAATATAGAAGTCAGAACTGACCTGTACGTAGGTGTGATGCAAACGGGTCATATTCTGCTGGCTCCCTTATATATAAAGGGAGAACCTAACAGGGCTGGACTGATAGGTTAGTGAAGTGTATTGAACTATGATGCAAGTTTTTATGCTTTACTATTTGCTGTGACTGGTTAAAGTGCTAAATATTATCTACATGTGATCACATATTTTTATAACTGGGAAAAGCAGTTTGAAAATTACTTGTCCCATGCTTATTGTACAACTGAAACAGCTTAGTTCAGTGTTTAAAATCAAAATCTAAACTGTTTTTTTATCTGTATTCACTTCACGGTCTTGGTTAGCTTAAACTTGAAGTGCTTTGTGCTGATTATCTATTTACCTGCTGTATTCACAATGTTGTAACTTGCTTTTGTTTTTCATCTATACATTTAAGCAACTAAACACCTCTCAGCCTGAAGAGAATAACATTATGGTAAATGTCTCTTACATGCTCAACTTGCTGCATGTAAAATGGCTAAAGGTTTGTTGGCCTCCTGTGTTCATTCATTTTCCTGTCAAATGTTTCCTCTTGCTATCCAGCTTGTTTTGGTCTTGTTTCAGGTGTTTTCTATTCTAAAATGGATTGGTGTAATGCACTAAATACACTTATGTCAGTACAGCATCTGATAATTTAAAGTACACAGTATTATATTCTAATTTCTGTGATTTTATGAATGTAAACTTAGGATACAAAGGAGTTAATTTTTCACGTCTGAAATTATTTTCAGCTACGGAGGAAAGGAATTATTAATATGAGTACAAGTTAATTATGTGAAACAGCCAGGAATATGTAGAAATTATTCCCTTCAAGCAATGTGTTACAAAGAACTGCATCTGAATAATGTCACAGAAGTTAAGGGCTTCATTTAGAGTACAATGTATCCTAAACTTGTTGCAAGGACTGTCTAGTGCAGCTGTTTTTAGCACCATAGTTGTAAAAGTGGAAGAGAAAGTGATTAATTAGTTGTGTACAGCATAGACTGTGCTGTCCAGGCTGTTCTGGTTGGGGTTTGGATCTACACAGCATATTGGGTCTCATCTCAGTTTAGTGTTCCAGATTTCTCAGCTGTGATCAGATAAAAATAGGAGCAAATAAACTTTTTTTTACAGTTTGCTCCTGCAACCTTTATACACATTTCTTCCTATTCCTGATTGTGTCATCATCTTACAATGGCAGAAGATGAATGTTAAAGAAGAACCACATTGCAAGAGGGAATTGAAAGAGCAAGCTGAAGTAATTAACTTTTAGACTAAATCCCTTTCAATTCTATGATTTTGCTGTGCTGCTTGCTGCTACTCTAATACTCAATTTGAGATACCTCTGTAGCAATTTCAATTAAATTTAGGTTACAGTCAAAGTGCTTGTGAAAGAGAAAACTGGTAATGACATTAGCAAGAGAAAGCATTCATCTGTTTCAGTGTAAAAATGAGAATAGCTTTCCATAATTTTCCATTATTGTAACACATTAAGGTAACTTAAGTTCCTCCTAAGGTAATTTAGTTTGTCTGATTCGTGTCATTTTTTTTCAGTAGTCATGTCTTGTGTTGTAGTAGCTTGTTTGAAGTAGATTCTTGTAATATATGAGTTCTACAAGTTGCACTCTCTTCAGTATCTGTTTCGTAGATGTAATGCTCTCCATATTCATAATAGATTCATTGTATATGCAGGGCTTTGTGCAACTGACTTGTAGCACTCCTGAAATCTCTGAAGTTCTGAGGACAGGAAAGTACTAAAAGCCAAAGTGTGATTACATACTGTAATAGAGTACCACCAATGTCTAAGTTTGTATGTTTTTATTTTTTCCTCCCCCACTCTTAATGCTGACTAGATATGGGCTGAGGAAGTGACGAAAGTAAGTAAACAATTTTAAAATTGCAGAATTCTGAAATCATAATTCCTGCTGGTCTGCTGTAATAAAGGATAATACATGTTGTTGATTTCAGTCTGATGTTAGCAGTTTGATGCATTACATCAGAATACACTGGGCCCCTCCAGGGCCTTTCAAGTTTCAGTGGCAAAACAATGCCCAGGGCTCGTTTTATAGTAAGCTGTTCCTGGCTGTCACTTACTGCCAGTACCGTATGATTCTCATGGGTCAAGATACAATAGACAACTACAGGACTTCTCTCAAAATTTACTGTTATGGTATCCTGTTAAGAATGAGCTTATTTTAAATTTTTCAGAAATACTTGGGTCTAGTAAGCTAAACTCTTCTGAAAACATGGATCTTCAAGTTTTACCCAGAGCATGGAACACCTCACCTTTTTCCCCAGTGTCACTAGATCTTCTTCACTAGCAGCTTAAGTTAGGGGGTAGGCACATCTGAAAACTGCACCTGCCCTGAAAGCTAATTTGTAAGCTTAGCATTAGCCTTGGGATGGGCATTGCAGCCTTCTCTGTCATGCCACCCCCTGCCCAGGAACAAACTCAGAGGAGCTGATGGAATGTTGGGCAGGAGCTGCTGCAGTGCCTTGAGAAGGGCTGTTCTGAGGCTCACTGGCTCTGACAAACCAGTATTGGCAGCAGGCTGTGAGGGGGGTGCTAACAGGGAAGGAGGGTTTTTAGTGGATTTCTGTAGAGAAGGGGTAATTCAAATGTCGATAGGAGGAGAGCAGGGGCTTTGGAGTATGGTTTTTAATGGGGAACTAGCTGGGCAGCTGTGGGAGGTGTAGGGAGAACCTGGGATATGCAGCTTCAAGTGAAATCTTGGGAGTTGCAGGAGTTGCTCTTCCAACTTTCTGTGAGTTATGGTGCACACAGGTGAGGGTGAGCGTGAGTTCAGAGGGCAGGAGGCATTCAAATTAAAAGGAGGGTTAACTGTAAAATGAGGGTGAGGTCAACTTCGATCCCAAAGTTTGAGAATTATTTAATTAATTAAGTAAAGTAACATTTGGAAGCAGGAAATGTGTCTGCTGGTCCTCCCTGTTGGGGAAAAATGGCAAGGAAAGAATATTGCTGTAATGAAAACTGATCTTGAAGCTATTTACTTTTCAGAGACAAGGACAAGCAATTTTGAGGATAGTGAAATCTAACAGATTGTGTCTTGGAAAGAAGAAATACTACAAAGTGCTTAATTATAGCATAAAGACAAAAAGCTTTAGCTCTTGTAATAAATTATGTAATTCAAGGTCCCCTTTTTTATTTAGTGTATAAATAGCAGAGGCTATTGAGAAGAAACTACAACATTATGTACAGCCAACAGAGCACTAATCCATCCACATTTCTAAAGACAATCTGTCCTTCTGTGTTTGAGAGTTGGAGGAGGACATTTATAAATGTTTTCAATTTAAATATATGCTTCCCACCAAAGATTTTAGACCATCCAGTCATCTCTGGCTCAATTACAGGATTTTTTTTTGAGTTAGAATAAAAGATGTGCATGGTGGCAATGACAAACTTCCTTCAGTTTAGCTTCCTCTTACTCTGCATTTCAGAAGGAATATTAAATACTAGGCACAGCTCTATATTCCCTACCAGTGTTTTACTAAAGGCATGTCTAGTAAAACAACATTAGGAAGGTGATTTTATTTCATATGCTTTTATGTGCGTTGTCCATTCACTGCAGGATTGCACAGTGTTTCTTAAGTAGTCCTGTACTCCCATGTGAATCTGGGGAGATGACTTACATACAAATACTCAGATTGAAAACCTGGGGTCATATTCTGTAGCTGCAGAGCAAGTACCATTTTGAGGGATCTTCATGAGAGGCACCTAGTGAGGCCTTTTAATAATCCTAAAAACACAATGCAACTGCAGCTGGGAAGTTTAGTCTTGTATTTTTGAGCTCTTCACTCTGTTCAGAAACAAAGGTGATCGGGCTGTAAATGTCCCAGATTAAAAATCAGCTGGTTTTCACCTTTACCCCAAGGTGTAGAATAGATATTCTGTCCTGCTACTGTTCACGTGGCAGTAATGAAAATAGGGATGGTCAAACTGATTAAAGACATCATCACATAATTCAGTTCATGTAAATCTCTATAAAACCAGTGCATTGGGCTTTTGTAAATACATTTTAAGTCACTCTGTACTGGCTAAGTTAATACATGTTACCACATTACCTACTTTTCCTTTTCTTGCAGAAAGTAGTTGATTTGCTAGAACGTTGTTGAAACAAATAAAATTATTCCAATGGATATGCCCCCCTCTTGTAAGTTCGTATTCTCCTGTATTTACTTACCTGAGAGGGAGACAGAAACACATTAGCAACTGCTCATTTCAGAGAAGCAGGAGACAAAACTGTTTCTCTCCAGATAAATGATTTACTTACTGCTTTGATGGGTTTTTTAAAGACAATTAAGATGTTGCTTTCCTTCCCCTCTTGGCTATCAGAGTAGCTTTTTTCATGTTTGTTCTTACATTTCTCTCAAAGACTGACAGATGGATTTCACTGATACTAATTCAAATTTAATCAGAAAATTCCAAGCAAAGATCTTTCCTCAACAAACTTTGATCTGTTTAGTTTGAAACTTGATACAAACACTGCTGTCTCAGTTTTGAGTAAGAAGCACACAGTTCTCTTTAGGTACATCTTCACTCTTTAATTACTGTGTAAGCTCTTCCAGCTGCAGCAGCTTCAAATGGAAAAACATTTCTTAGGTAACACTGTCATTCTTCTGTGCTCTTTTCTGAGGTTCCATGTGACCTTTCATGCTGATTGGCATTAGCTGAATGCAAGAACAGAATAGTTGCAAACCAGAGTTTTGCTGGTATCACCTCATAAATTTTCCTGAAAATATATTTCCTCCTTTGTTGAGAATAGTAATTGCTGCATCTTGGTCTTAATGTAGATTTTTGCCCTTGGGTTTGTTTTTAGAAACAAGGCACTAAATGAATATAAGCACTGAGGTGAGGTAATCCAGATTTTAGGCTGAGGACATTCTGTCTTGGAGCAATGAATCTTAGAGCACATATTCTGTATATGTGTGTTCAGTGTCCTTTTTCCTTCACTCCCAAAAAAAGTACTCTGAAGTAATTTGGGCTGTGCTAGATTGAAGTAATTTAAAACTAGTGTAACACTGATAGCTTACTTAAAAATTGTTCAGAACTATATGTAACAGGGAATAAATTTGAATTATTGAAATATGAAACTTGTATTACATCATTTTAATAGAAATTTTACCCTAATTGTAACACCAAGTGTTAGAACATTTTGTGTAGTTCAGATTTATTTCTTTTTAAAGACTCCTTGATTACAAGCTCCAGAAATAGTTGTAGCAGTTTGGTGGCCAGTATAAGACATTAAATTATGAGACATCCTGGTAAAACTTCACATCAAAGATTTATGTACAGCTGATTGCAGTGCAGTTACCTGGCAAAAATAAGGTGATTTACTCTGAATTATTTAATCAGAGACCTGTTAAGTTGATGTATAAAAAAAAAATCCATTATTCTTGGCTGCCACTGGTGTACTGACACTGGTATACCCCTGGTGCAGATGGGGTTGTGCCAGTGAACACTTGATTTGTTATTGTTGGGGTAATACTGCTGGCAAAGAAATGCCTTTCTTTTGTGTATGTAGTAGGTGTCAGATAAGAAAGCTGCTTCTGTGTACACAGGGCCTCAACATTTCTGAACCCAGAATGCAGTCACTGGTTTTGCCTAGTAAAGCTCTGCAAAGGAAAAGCCCATTTCAAACAGCTAACCTTGTGATTGGTGCATTTGTACAAGCAGCTGTGCATCAAGTGTGGCTGTTGCAGTGGGCAGGGGTAGCACAGAGCTGTACCAGTCCCTGACCTGTGTTCTCTCTCTTAGTCTGAACAGGAAGTGAGAATTACTCAGAGCGAATTTGACCGTCAAGCTGAGATTACCAGACTGCTGCTGGAAGGGATCAGCAGCACACATGTGAGTACCCAAAAGGTGTTGAGGGGGAAAGTCAACATCAGGGCACCTTCTAAAAATAGCTGCAGTAACTACTTGGGGACTCTGGTCTATGAGGTTTCACTTCGGTGCATTAAACCATCAAACTACAAGGGTTGTTTTTGTTTTGGTTTTTTTTTATTGTAATTTAATATCCACTGAATTTAACTTTACTTTCCCGTTAACCTTCAGAATGCAGAAGCTTTTATTTTCATTCTTTATACCCAGCTTCCCATTCATCAGATTAACTGAGTGTTAAAACCACAAAAATGTTTACTCAAATATGTTAATTTTTGTGACATTTTATTATCCTGTTTACCTGGTAAATGCAGGCACTATGCCTATCTGGTGTTTATCCCTAAGTGCCCCTATTGGCATTAGCACCTGATGAGGTGCCTGCCCTTTCTAATGCAGCATGGTGCCCTTAGAGACTAAAACACGTGAATTCTTTGCTGTATTACAGGCACATCATCTCCGCTGTCTGAATGACTTTGTGGAAGCTCAGATGACCTATTATGCACAATGTTACCAATATATGTTGGATCTCCAGAAGCAACTTGGAAGGTAGTAATACTCTATAAAAAAGGTTTTAATAAATGCTTATAAATAGTAGGAAAAGCTACACTGATGTAACAGCGGTGAACGCACAGGCATGCTGGACTGAAAGGAAATTTATCTGTTCTCAGGTAATTAATATGTAGTTACCCAGTCCAACTACTTCCCTAAGCCCACACACAGCACTAATGCTTTTTGAGAGTTGATCTAGTGAGATTTTATGTATTGTGTAATTGAGGAAGGTGAGCTCTTGGTAACCTCATTTAATGTGACAAAAAGGAATTTCTAGAGATTTATTTGTAATCATTCAGTTGTCTTGTGCTTCATGCTACTAAACCACTGTGCAATGTGGGAAAAGTTTTTATACTACCTGTAAATTCCTGTTACTTCCTAATTTGCTACAGGTCATTATCTGATTTTCTGATGAAACCCTGTTCTCCACTCTTAACTGAATTACCAGCATAGATACTGTGGGAGAAAGGGATTTTTCCCTGTTTCTCACAGGGAGAAATCAATTTCATCCTGTCTACTATTCAGAGCACACACAGTAGAATGAGCAAGTTTGTCTTGTTTTACTGTTTCATGGGTAAAAATTACGTTTTTAAAGTAAGAGAAGAAACTGACATTAGTTTGTGCTCTTAATCCTTCTTGTGTGATTGGTGGGAATGTAGAGAGATCTACATTCTTAACACTTCTTAAAGTTTCTCTATTCTAATTGTTCACAAATCAGCCTTTCTTAGATTTACACAGATCGTGTTATTTACGTGTCTGTTCTGGGTAACTGTCTCTGAGGTATCTCTGTTTATGTTTTCCCTGACAAGGAAGTAAAACCAAGTGTTCTTAAGTCTTATCCTTTTCCTGACTTGCAACTTCCTGTGGCATTTCATTTCCTCAGTTTGTTTAAATTTGTAGTTTAAAGATTTTAAACTGTAGTTTAAAGTATTTAAAACTTCAATCTAAAAAAAAAGCTACATCTTTAAAGTTTCATCTCAATCTAATGCATTCCAGATATTCAACTATAAAATGTGGTAGCACATAAATACAAGTTGTAGAATTGAAAGCTTGAAAACAAACATTTACAGTATTAAGGAAAAGCAACTTTTAAATTAGAAATTAAGTAAAATATATTTACACAACTATTTTGAGAGAATATTTTTAAAGTGTGTACCCTTATCCTAGTGTATTTATCAAACAGAAAGCCTTAAACATAGTACCCTTATTCTAAGGAAGAACATGTTTCTCTTTAAATTCCACTTTTAGGATTTATAGCTTGTCCCAGAACTCCTGTTTTTGTTTTAAATTTGTGTAAATTGCTACCAGGTATGAAATAAGTGTATTTGAAAAATCTAGTGCTTTTAGGAAAACAGAAGGATGTATCTTTATGTGGCTGTGATCTGATTAGCATTTTTAATAAAATTACTATGACTGGTAGAAGACCAAAAGCATGGAAGCTTTGCAAAATTCTAAATGCTTCTAACAGTGAAATGAAGTTTCTCTGCCTATGTGGATTAAAATAGTTATGGTATTAAATCTTGGGTGTGTCTTTCCTTCCTTGTGCAAGGAAATCCCACTGAGGTACAACAGAGAGCACTGGGACAGGGTCTCAGGTTGTGCTCCTTGCTTTGGAACTGTCCCCATTTTTAGGGATGTGTGTGTAGCACTTGGCATTAAATAAGCAGATGAGTAGATTTGTGTTCTGTGCTCCCGAGGTTATGTGGGCACACACACACAGCAAAGAAACAGTTTAGGCAGCTCAGCCAGATTTTGGTTGTGTCTGCCAGTGCTGTACTGGTTAACACACAGTGCTGCATTACACAGCTTCTCACACATCTGAGAATTCTGGGCTTTTACATGAGAATATTGCACTGTGAAGGACTGAGTTTCATTTTGAGGTTGATGATGGACCAGAGGTATTCAGCCTCTGAGACCAGTTTGTTACTTGAAACAGAAGCCTGGTTCTCAGAGGAGATGCATGTTATGTTTCACCTGGGTCAGAATCTAGGGCATAAACCCCTTCCTTCTTCCCAAGCTGAGCACTGATCTTCCTGATGTACTCTCCAGAGGCAGCTGTAGGAAAGGTGGGGGGAAAACTTGTACTCAGTTCTCTTTATATAAATAGACATGTTTTTATGGATGTTTGTCTTCAAGGCAGCACCAGCTGCTTATCTCTGTATTGCCTTCCCCTCCTGTGAGGGGAATCAAATCTCCCTTTTTTCTTATTTTCAGTTCCTCAGAATGAACTAAACAAATCTGTTTCAAATATTCTGGTACTCTGGCTGGTTTTTTTTTTCCTTCCTGATAACTGCTTTTGGTCTGAAGTTTCTCAGCTTCCCTGATAGACAAATGTGGCATAATTTTTTTTTAGATTATCTATTACTAGTATCTTACTCTGCAAGCTGTGAAACTCCTGTTACTCAAGCATTCAAAATAAAAAACCCCAAACCAGACAACTTCTGTACAGCTGAAGCCTTCCAGTAAAAAGCCTTACATATGGCTTTGCAAAAGAAGTGAGACTTAATGCCCCACTGACTGACAGAGTAGTTGTAAAGTTTTTTCTTTGTGTTCCACTGCCTCTACAAACCAGCGAGGCTTTGAACTGAACAGAATGACTTACAGGTAATTACTGTGTTAACTAAGAACAGGTTTAGCAGTATATTAAACAGTCATTTAGCAATATTGAGGAACAGCTGATTGTCATTTAAAATTAAATCCCTCTGGTTGAATGCCAGCTAATCAAGTAATAAATACATCATGAGGCACAGCTGAGTTATACCTACAGAAACATGGGGTCTGGTTTTGGCTTCCTTTATTCTGCTTGTTTGATTTGTTCAGGGAACATGATGAACTAGTTTGAAAAACGAATGTAGCAAGTGAAAAAAAAAAAATTGGTGGAGTTGCAGTCTCTTCTTGGTGAGCTGAAGCAGCTCTTTATGATCAAGTGGGGTCAAGGTAAGCCAGAGGGGGAAGTTGGACTTCCTCCTTTGCACAGTAGTAAGCTGCTACCTAAATTCAGAACAATTTCCTGGAAGTCTTCCCAGTTTTTATATGCAATTCAGTCTGACTGTCAGGGGGCTAGTGCTGTCCTTCATATTACACTGCTGCAATTTCCTTTCAGTCAGATACAATTGTGACTGCAGGATGAACATGTTTAGAAAGCTGTTCTCATGGAAAGTTATCAATCTTCCTCATTTTTGCTTAGATCAGATAGTTGAATCAAAAGCAGCAGATGGCTAGATCTGACTCAAATGGTAGAGGAAGAAATGTGTGCAGAAAAGGGGTACTGGAGTGAGCCCACTGTGTTTGGTGGCACTGTGCATTTACCAGGTGAAGTATAGTGTGAACCTGGAACCTCATGTGCAGGACTGCTACAGCTGTCACAGATATGGGCTGCATTAGTTTGACTATTTATTGTCACATGAACCAAAAATTAGTTGCTGCATTGATGGGTTTAGTTTTTACCTGCATCAGCTCCCTAAAACAGCTCCTCTTATGACCATGTGAGCACCAGTAATGCTGCAGACATGGAAATGGGAATATACTGATCTGAGTTTACATGGGTAGAGTTGCCACTGAACTGCACCTTCAGAAAGAATCTGACTGGGGAGCAGTGGTGAGAAGGGAATGGATGAGATGAGGCTATTTTCTGGTAGGTTCATATGCATGGTATGGATTGATCTTCCTTATGTCAAAAGAGTGGGCAAACAAAAGGAGAGGGGAGGTAATATGCCCATATCCCAGAAGTTAATGAAAATGCATCCATGTAGAAGGACTGATGAGGGAAGTGATGTGTGGGAATTCACTGGTCAAAAGAAAGGAAGGAAATGCAGCTACAGTTCCAGGTCATCATGACTCAGTCTGACTCCTAGTTGCTGGTCCTTTTTCACCTCATCAGCTCTGCCACTTTTTAAAACCTCTGTTGACCTACTCTTAAATTAGAATCCAGACAGATGTTAGAACCAAGTAAAGCAGCAAAGGGACAAGAAATTGTTACATCAGCTGCTAAATAAATGAGTTTATCCTGCCACAGTACTGCAACCCAGCACGTAGGGCAGAGTGACATGAGACATTCATTCTCAGAGCTCATCATTGCTGGTCCATTCTTCCTACTCCACTGCCCCAAAATCTCTTGCTGCTTTGCTCTCCTTTGTGCTTCTTCCATTTTTCAGTCATGTTATTCTGTGCTTTCCCTTGTATCTGCTCTGTCACTCATAACAGTTTTTTGTGACTGAGCTCATTAACTAAGTAGGAGATTATACACTTTTTTCCCCTCTTTTTCAGTCAGGTTAATGAGTTTAATTGACTTCATGGGAGGGTCTGGCAAGCACTACAGCTGGCACTGAGCAAGTAGCAGCCTGACCTAGAAATGAGGAGCTTAAGTTGATCTAAGTTCATTTTTAGCGTAAAAAATATTTTTTGTTTTACAGCATGAAGTTAGCTGAATCAATGAACTGATTTAGATTACAAAAATAGTTGTCTGGTTTTTCTTGCTTTCAGAGGGAGGTTGTGGTTTTAAGTTGTATTCTATTTCCCTGATCTGGTTCGTCAGCACAATCTTTTGTGTAACCACATAATTGAGGAATGAGCAGGAGGAGGTGGAGGCTACTTTTTCTGGCAGAGCTGTCAAAAGAAATGTTTGTCAAAGTACAGTCTGAATTAAGTTTGACCAACAGTGCTTTCTTGGCTTTGCCTTTTTTTAAGAGACAAATATTCAGGGTTTTTTAAGGTGGGAGTATTTCTTTTAAATGATGTTATTTTATTTATGCTACTTATCAGGAGCAATTATCTTTATTTATGTTATAAAACTCTCAGTGCTGTTCTCATCCTGCTATCTACTGGTGTTTATTGCTGATAAAAATAAGAATGCTAATTTAGGCATGGGAGCATGCATAATGCCCTGTGTAAAACAGATTCACTCAGAATCTTTTTTTTTTCTTTTCTTTCACAGCTTTCCATCTACTTTCCTCTCTAACAACAATCAGTCTTCCACAACTCCTGTGCAGAGCGTTTCTACTCCCTCAGTCTTGGCCTCAGCCTCTGCTTCATTGCCTTCAGGAAGCAATTCACTCGTTACTTCAGGCCTCAGTGAACTGAAGTCATCAAGTGGCAGCAGAAAAGCAAGAGTTCTCTATGATTATGATGCTGCAAACAGCAGTGAATTATCTCTACTTGCAGATGAGGTAGGAGTTTTCTATGTACCTTGATCATTTGAAAGTAAAATGGGAATGCTTGTGAGTATCCAGTTAAGATGTGCTACATCAAAAAGTCTGTGTAGTTGATTTTTTAAAATTAAATTTCAATAATACTCTTGGAGCATTGTCCTGTACCTGTATATCCTAATAGTCTGTAGTGAGAGTCAACATCTGTGACACCATCTGAGCTTGCAAGAACATTTGCTAGATGGTCAAGATGCAGTTCTGCTGTCTATTTTTCACCACACCTTTAGCACTGTTATCAATATGATTAGTCTTTCAAACGTTGAATATTGCAATTTAGGAAGAATATGAAAATACAGCTACTTCTTGCTTTGATGGTGAAGGTTGTGCTGTGTTTATTCCTGTTCCAGTTCAGTTGCAGTTTTAAGTCAGAGTCTGTACAAAGCACATGGAGATAGGTGATGAAGCACAGTGCTGGAACAGAGTTCCACCTGGTAATGTGAATGTAGCTTAATGCTGAAGAAGAAATTAAAAAAAAAATCAGGATTTTTGGGTTTTTAAATGTGAATTACTTCAATATTTTTATTTGACTTCTTTATTGTCTAGAGAGTGACTTACATAGAAGCTGTGGGCTCAGATTTTCTGTGAAGATGTAGCACATCAACACCATCTGTCTTTCTATCATGCACTCCACAGAAGTGTCTTTTAGGTTGCCTGTTAAGGCTGAGGGTGGATATACAAGATTTAAAAATAAGACATAATAGAAAATAAGCAGTAATGAATAGAATTTCAACAGAAAAAAGGTACTTTAAGATATGATACTGTGTTTATTCTTTTCCATGGACCAGTGAGATAATTTTTATGAGCATTAGATAATGTTCCATGGATGCTTATATTAAATGCTCTGTTTAACCTGGTTAATCTCAATTCCAAGATACTGGAAATCACATGAAGACAGACTGTAACTCTCTTCCCTGCAAACGAAGTTTATAATAATGTGTTTCTCTTTTTGTAGGTGATAACAGTATACAGTATCCCTGGCATGGATTCAGACTGGCTGATGGGTGAAAGGGGAAATCAGAAAGGCAAAGTGCCTATTACTTATTTAGAACTGCTAAACTAAATGGTTGGCCTGAATAGAGACTGTCAATTATGGCACCACCATATTTATATACAATTAACGTTCTGTAAGCAGGTCTGTGTGTCTTCCATGTTATTGTCTTGAGGGACAAATACCAGCCATTAAAAACTGGCTTTTCTGCCAGCATGGTTGCACGGTCAATACTCTATTCAAACTTAATGTGTTTAAAGCTTTTACTTCATGTGCCAAGAACGTTTCCTACAGATTTGTTTCTACTGAAGTTTTCACTAATACAAGCTTCTACTTTTGAGTAATCTAGATTGAAAGCAGGAGGTACTGTTTTCTACTGAAATTTTTCATTAATGGCAAGCTTTTCTTCACATAAAATAAACTTATTGTGAACTGATGCAGGTGTAAAGCACGTTATTTGAATAACCAAAACCAAATGTGAAACACAAACCATGTGGTTCTGTTCCCAGCACTTGTTGAGCTCAGATGTGCTGAGGCACACATGGCTTCTGCTGAGTGTCCTGTGCATTTGGTCACTTCTGAATGCTTAAGGCAAGTTCCCAGTATGCTGAGATTTTAAGCTGCACCTAGGTTGATTGACACAAAGTAAGGACATACATTCTGACTTGTTTTTAACCTTGCCTTGTTTTTTTTTTTCCTTTAATTGCCTTGCAGAAAAGAGTCTAATTCAGTTTGATTAGTAATTATAAAAATTCTTTCAATTGCAAATCAGCCTTTATTTTAAATTAAGCAGTGCATTTTGCTAACCAAATATGCACTGTCTCCCTACATTTAAGTAGTTGTATAGATGAGCATGCAATTGTTCAGATTATAGGTTGTAATGAAATTCTGCATCCTCAATTCTTATGCAGCAGTTTATTGTCATGTTCTAATTGGATTCAATTAGTGTTAGGCATTTTGCTTTGCAAGAGAATCTCTTTTCAATGCAGGAAGGAAAAAATGTTTTGAATCTAAAAAGGGCTTTGTCAAAGGTAGTATTATTTATAAATAAAAACATTTTCCTAATCATTGCACCCATTAGCATTTTTGTAAGTAGCAGATTTTTAAAGCTGTAGAATCTTTTAAAAGTGTAGTTGAGGGGAATCTTTCTTTCTTTCTTTTACTCTTAGTTTCAGTGTATTTAGTTAATTGGGTTGGACTTGTAGAAGGAGACTCTGTCCATTGAGAAGGAAATTCTTCTCCTTGCAGATGATGCAACATTACCAGAAGTCCCCTTTAGCTCTCAGGGAACACTGGTACCAATGCTTAGCTAACTGCTTCTGATCAACAGCTTTGTTTGCAATGGCATTTCCTTAACAAATTTTTAACATTGTCATTACAGGCATGCAGTGTTGAAACATTCAGCAAAATGAATTACTTCAGTGGGATAGATAAAACTATATTAATTTAGGTTTTATGGATGTTTATTTAAAAAGTGATGATTTTTATTTTGAATTTCACTCCCAAATATAGACTCTTCTGTTTTAAGAGTGCAGAACCTACAACAAAACAAATATATTGCATTGGTTCATCAATTGCAACCTTCTTGGGGTAACTACCAAGAAAATCCTAAGTTTATTCTGTCTCTTAAATGCAAATATTAGAGACAACAATAATAATAGTTACTGATGAAGTAGAAATAATCATGACTTATTCATGATGCATTAAATAAGATTAATAGGAAGATAAAACCCTTCAGTTTAGAAACAAAAATACTGAACTATTTAACCACAGTAATCTTCTGCAGTCCTCTCTAATGTGAACTGCTGTTAAGTGTGTTTAAAGTCAATATTGTTCATTTGACTTAATTTGTAGAATATTCAAAATTATTTTTAAAAAATGACTCTTGGCTATACTGGAATATTTACTTCATATTTAAGTGCAATAAAATGTTACAGAGCAGCATTTTAAAGGATGATGGAGATTTAGTGAAATCTGAGTAGTACAGCTATGTGAAGGCAACATTTGGCATCAGTCAAAATTTTTGTTATATGTCAACAGCTTAAGATGTATGTGAGAGAAATTGAAGTTGACCTTCTGTCTAAAAAAGCTGAAAATCTGTATTCTCAGTTCTCCCTGTTTTTGTTTAATTTCAGCCCAAAAGTAATTTAAGTAAAAGAAACTTGTGACTGTTTTCTTAAACTCACCTATTTTGAGATTCTCTGTTGTACCTCTGAGAAGGAGAGCTGGTGGAACAGTGCTTGTTTGCTCTTGTGTTACACTGAGCAGAGCTTTACTGCAGGTAGTCCCAAGACTCAATCTCTTTGTAGGTCATTTTTATTTCTTTGGTTAAATTCCCCATTTTCTTAGAAGAAGCTGTGTTGGTTGAAAGAAAGGAGAAAAGGTAAACCAGGCCAAAAAAATCCTGTGTGAAAGTTGTAGACATTTATGACATCAGATTTCAAACACAGAAAAATATATAGAATATGCATTACCTTACATTGAATAATTGTTTTGGCAAGATAAATGCATTCAGAATTGATACCTGAGGATATGTGCAGGCAGGGGATAAATACTTCCATGACTGTTCAATGACTGGTTTTTTTTTCCCCCCTGTATTCACTGGCATTTGACTTCATTCTAATTAATGCTAAGATATTTAACGATTTCAAGTAGAATAGTCACCACATTTGTATTCTGTAACAAACCTGAGTGAATCTTCACAGCTTATCAGTTTTTGTGGCAAATGGGATAATATGCATCATCATTAGTGCTAGTAAATTAATACTTTTAGAAGACTACATACTAGTTTTACATAGTTTCTGCCATAACTGCTGGTTTTAGTGCTTTTTTAGCCAGGCCAAGCTTGAAAATTACCTCTTACTGATTCTGGACAGAAATTCTGTTTTGGACCACCTCCTGCAAACCATGAGATTTTTATAATTTTTGTTACTTCTGTTTCTTTCTAGAGTAGTAGTGTATTTTGGAGCAAAATTCTCTACCATATGGAAATTTTGGCCACAGGTAAACCCATCAGTATGTAGTGTCTAATTGAGACAAATGTGTGTGGGAAGGTGGAGGATGGAAAGAAATATCAGTGGAATGTGTGACTGTGCAAAGATATTGAACTTAGCATAGGGCTCTGCCCGAGCTAATTAGTCTTCTGAAATGCAAGCATAATTAGCCCACAAACAGCAGTGTATTAGTACAGTTCTGTTGCTTCTGGGATTGGAGCTGGCATCTCTGGATCTCATACACAGTACAGGAATTACTGTGCTGCCACAGTGTCACCAGTGCAGGTAACAATTTAGTGAACATTATGAAAGTTGTAGGAAAGGATAGAGTTAAGCCCATATATCCTGGTTGTGAGGATATCCCATATCTTCAAGGAACACTTTAGGGAGAGTGTCTTGTTAGAATGCAGATGCTGTAGCAGTAGACTAAAGCAGGCATATGAAGACTGAAAAACAGGAAGTTTAATAACTGCAGGTGCTCTGCTAAAATGAACTTGAAAGAATTGCTTACAAGCTGTTTAGGCAATGACCAGCAAGTCCATGTCCAACAGAAGCTACCAAAAGATGATTGTGATGTTTTGGGAAGAGAAGCAAAGTGGGAAGTGCCCAAATGTGAAATGTAAAGATGTTTTGACAAAACCATGCAAATAATTGCAGTTGATGTATATGCTTAGCATGGGGCTTACAGTACATAACCAGTGAAAATGTATAGGTGTATTCTGGAACAAAACCTTGGCAGAGTAAATGGTAGGAGTGATCTAGATTAAATATTTACATATGGTAGTCGTAGCTTGATTTTTTCTTTTCATGCAGGTAGCTGTACAATTGAGCCCTAAGTTTGGCCACAAAAGGCATCTTCATAATTGCATTTTGCTGTATTGTTCTCACTAGAAGAAAATACATGACAGTTTCACTTTTAAATCTGGCCCAGGGAAAAAGGTAATATTTAAACTGTTTTGGTTCTATATCAATAACACATTTAGAGTTTAGTCAGGGGTTTAATTGTAAATCGTTAGATTAAATGAGATTAAATAGAAATCAATTAATTTGATTATCAGCAGTGAATAATGGCCTCTTGGATGTGAATTCAGTCCTTGAAAAATTGTGCAAGAGTGACCTGAGGTATATTGCAGGAGCCTAGGTGTGATAATACATAGAAAATTAGTTAATTTGCCTCTGTAGTGGTTAAAAATAACTAGTGATATAAAAACTCAGTGTGCTACAGGCAACTCGAGTGTACCTGTGTAGAATGTGGGGTTTCATATATTATATCTGGGCTTTCCAGTCTCCTCCTAAAAGAAAGCTTTCTACAGGCAGCTTCATCCATGTTCAGTCTGGGAGTTTGACAAATGGTTTTTCCTCATCCTTCATATTGTATCAGTGCATACACAGAGTCACTTTTAAGATCAACTATCATTTTAATATTCCATGACAATGCTTTTTACTGTTGTCTCAATCAGTCATGCCACAAAATAAACATGGGAATTACAACATATGTAGCTACTTTTGGCAGAAAATGATGATCTTTATTGGTCTCTGTAGTAAGCTTCTGCTGTCAGCAGTCTCTCTATCTGGCTTTTTGACTTGACAGCACCACAAAGTCATAATAATATTCCCTTTCAAGCACAGGCATTTGAGAATTTGGGCTGACTCCAACAAGTACCAGTGCTGTTAGATACAAAGCACTTAGAAGGTACCCGAGCAGAGCCCACTGAGAATATGGGTTGCTTTGTGAAGGTTTAGTTTCCTTCAGGAGTTATTATATCTTCCAGTATTAAGATACCATGCTAAAATTTGAGGTTTAATATGACAAGAACTTGCCTTTGTGTAGAACCTTTATAGCATAATGCCAGTAATCACTGAAAGATACATTTAAGATATAATATATTAAACAGTGCTAAATTAGGAGCATGTTCTTAGATCAGTGGTGGCCAATGTCTTGGTTACTAAGAATTAGTCTGACCACACCATCATTTGTCTTAAAATAATTCTGATTTTCTTTGTGTCTGGTGGTACTGAATATGGAGATGTCTTGAATTTGTATTTTGTTAGACTTCCTTTTTTAGCTTGTTCCCAAGGCTGACTCTTGCTATGAAGTTGGCCATCAAGGGTTTCAGAATACTTCCCCCCAAAAATGAACTCAAGTATTTAGGAGTAAATAAGTATCTCCAGAAGGCAGGAATTGCTAATTCCTAAAGAGTGCAGTATTGGAAGAAAGCCTGAGTGCAATCTGTTGGAGATTTTCTACAGAGGGCAC
Organism: Trochalopteron elliotii; assembly: GCA_024734555.1. Taxonomy (NCBI): domain Eukaryota; kingdom Metazoa; phylum Chordata; class Aves; order Passeriformes; family Leiothrichidae; genus Trochalopteron; species Trochalopteron elliotii. The sequence goes on along the minus strand of JANPWX010000080.1, from coordinate 2,618,862 downwards.
ATACACCAGTCAGAGATAGGGGACTAATACATTTCCTCTTGCAGTGTGTGTACAAAATGCTCCACTGGTGCAGGATATAGTCTCCTATATGCATACAGGTCTGTAGGTCAAACACAGGGGAAAAATTTTTTTCAGGCTTATTTTGCTGTAGATTAAAGGGCTCCTGTCAGCTTTGGTGAGGGCTGAACAGACCTGGTGGCCTACTGGTAGTGTCTCTTTACTCATGCATGTAACATTATAGTCAGGGCTTTATACATGATGACTTGAAAAAGCAAATTGGGCAGGATTGGCCTCATCTTGTATTTTGTATGGTAAAGATGTGGGTGCTTCAAATTTTATAAGAAGCTGCCATGGGCTTTCTGATTGTTACAACATACCAAGAATATATTGCAACTCAGAAAACAGAAGAAAATGTAAAACTTGTCAGAACTTGTGCTTGCTATGTCTGTACTGTGTACATACCTTGTCTGGGATTTCAGAATCAAAGGTATTATTCACTGTAAAAAAATTGGTACTGGTTTCCACATAATACCATCAGTATTGATTGGAATAGCTGAACTGTGCCTCATCCTACCTTGAAAGCTGGGAGGGCTTAAAAACTGACATTGTGAAATGGATCTTTGGTGTGGGCTTTAGCAAGGTACTGCAGTCCTGTGAAGTCATAGGGGAACAGCAATAGGCTACTTCTTCCTGCTTGCATTTTAGAAGGCCCAAGAATTCACCATTTCAGTGTTGTAGACAGAAAGGCACTTCTGACAATCCACAGAGATAAAAGGCTTATGAACCAAATGTTCTTTTTTCAAAAGACATCATATTACTTCCCTGACTCAAATTTATGGCAGGAGTCCAGTAAGTAATTTTTATGCTTCCACCTAGAATGGACAGGCATAAATATTCCCATTTGTATTCAGTACGAAATACTTGAACATAAAAGGAAATAGATTTTCAGTTCCCCAAAAATGTAGACTGAAATTGTCAGTGGAAGGTGGTGAAGCTGTGTGAAATTCTGCAGTGCAAGATGCTACCTTTTAATCCTTCTTTCAGAGTGTGTGGAGTTTCTCCACCTGACTGTGGAGCTCCACGTGAGACTTGGAGCAAAAGGTTTGAGTGTTTAATTGCCTTATCAGTAGCTGTGTTTGTGGCTTCCCCTATCCCAAGTCAAAGCTGGTCATTCGGAGGTCCAGGTAGTCATTTGGTCTGAGATAAATACTTCTGGGAAAGGGAATAGGGCTATTGAGCCCCATGAGCCAGAAATAGAGTTCTGGAATCCTGTTTAACAAGAGCTCCCATGAGAGTTTGTACCCTCTAAGAGGCAATGGGAAATTAGTCTCTGCCTCTCTGGCACTATGGCTCCAAGTGCTGTCTAAACAAGGACTGCAGAATTAGGCTGCCTTATTTTCCATGGACTGCCAAAGGTATGTATTTATTTAGGCTCATAGTACTGAGTCCTGTGAGGCTGGAATTGAATCCCTGTATCTCAGACCTCCTTGAAACTGTTTTAGTTTTCTTCTTCCATTTGATTCACCTTAAGAATTAATGAACTGCTGAAAATCCTTGCTAAACTCAGCCTGCAGCCCAATCCCGATTCATTTTCTTTAAGCAGAATTCCTGGCTGTGTTTGTTCTAATATAATGGGCTGTAACCAATTAATCACACAGCTATTAACAGAAGTACAAGGCAGTACACTGCAAGGCTGTTAATTTGGCCATGCGAATTTGTGTTTGGTGAAGATGCAAAGAACATCAGTCAAGCTGACAGCCTCAGTTGTCTTCTGTGCTGCTACCCTTACCATTGAGCTGTGACATGGAGCATTCAGGGTGGCATCTGGGGCTAAGAAACCCCTCCAAGTTGGGTAACTTGATGAATTCTGTACCTTAGCTGAGGGAACAGCAAGAAAATGTACCATGGAGGCAAACACTGAACTACTGTGTGAATGTTATGCCTTTTAAAAAGAGTTTCCTGCCAGAAGTGAACGACAGGAAATACATTAGCATGGGGAGCTTACATGCAATTAATAATCTGAACTTTGTCCTCCTGACAGCACAGAATTGTTTTATGAATTTTTTAAAAACATGAAATAGATGTTTGACATGAGCAATTAAGGAAAGCTATTTGGAATTGCAGGATTAATTAAAGCTTTAAAATGTCTTTACACAGTTACAGACAGAAGCAAAAGTACTGGAAATGAAATAATGAGGGGGGAAATTGTTTCTTCATACAGAGAAATATTTGAAACAAGAAATCTTCCAGTTTTACTTCTGAATTAAACTGCTTTTAATTTTAGATGCTCAACAGTGGTATTTGTATACATTGGGAGTCTCACAAAAACAGGGAGGTTTTGTATGTTAGAAGTCTTGAAAATGTTCAAATTCCCTTTTTGGAGATTTTGGGGAGTTATGTTTTATGTGTCTTTGGAAAAGGGAAGGGCACATGTCACTGAGGCTTAATTTCATGTTTCCCTACATCATTTATATGCCTTCCAATGGGAAAACCATTGATGTTTCTCCATTGAGAATATTGAGCATCTAGGAGAATTTCTAGGTCTCTAATCCCTGTGCAGAGAAACTTCATTATTTTCAGTTTAATGCCTCCACATTGCTGATCATAAACTTCCTTACAAAGGTGAGTGTCATTGTCTCTGTTTACCTGGGAGAATGTGCAGCACAGGAATTGGGGATGATTCATCCACATCATCTTTGTGATCTGGTGACTGAGGCTGCTGTTTCCTGCTGGCTTGTGCTCAGTCATATCCTCCTGTAAAGGCAGCCTCAGGCAGGACCTCTCAAGGGCTCTGGTCACATTTTATATTGATTGCAAGAAGAAAAAATTATTTTCAATAGAATTCTTTCTCACTTAAAATCTTCAGATTTAATACTGAGATACTTAGAGAGGCAACAGTATTTCACTCCAAAGCAGGATCCAGTACTGTAGTGTGTCAGGTGAAGTGACCTTGGCTATCCTGAGGCTTTTGCAAGTCACACTTGGCTGACCTCAGGCCAGTCCTGCCTCCCCCAGAGCTGCTGCACTGCTCACACCACAGCCTGAAGTTTCCCTGCCCCACATGTGCCACGGGACACCTTTTCTTAGATGAGCAGATTCTTCTTTCCTCCAGCTTCCCAGGCAGGCTCAAACCCTGCCAATATTCATGAGCAAGAAGGTAAGAGGTTGTAGGGCTGTGGATGGTGGGAAATTACTGGTTAGAGAACCAAAATCAAACTCCAGCTGTCAGTGTGCAGCAGAAACCCTGTGGTTCCAGTTGCAATCCCAACTGGGGCCATTAGGTAGCATGTGTTCACTAATATGCTGAGAGGTTTGGAGAAATCACTGGTAACAAGGGAAGGACCTAAAGCTTTTCAATGATTATGTTAATCCTGTAAAAAAGTGTAGATCACATATCTTTTCTCTCCTTTTTTTATTATATAATTGAAAGACATGCCTAAGGATAAATAATGTTCAGCTAAATTTGGCATAAATAAGGGAACTGTTTTAGAGATGAGGGGAGGCTGGTTGTGTGTGAGTTCTTGGATAGGTGTGATGGGCTAGGTTGGAAGCTTACTGTCCTTAACACATTGTACACTTGGCTGGAGAGCTGTTTAAGGTTTGGTGCCAAATGACTTTTGAGCAGGTGTGCAGGAAGCTTCATTTAATTCTCACAGAGACTTTGACCACTGTGTATGAGACTTGCTTAGACAGCAGATCTCCCTAGACCACACACTGCCAGACACTTTCTGGCCCTACAGCCCCTTTTCTAGCCCTATTGCTTCTCTGGCTGCAGAGGACTGGAGCAGTGGCATTAGTGTCTGTACTCCACTGAACTGCTCTCAGCTTAGGCAAAATCCTGTACATTTTGAAGCTAACCTTTTGCTAACCTCTAGTTTAAAAGAATGCAGATGCCTCTGTTCTTTGCACCTACAAGGGACACCATTAACAATCTGAGCCCAGCAGACCTTTTAAATGTGCCTTTGTGAGTGGGATGGTTGTAATCCTCCAGATTATGTATATTTGTAAGGTGGAATGAAGTGCTAGCTGCCTTGCAGCAGTAACCATCTGGGGAAAGTAAGTGGAGAACAGTATTATTTTAGCCACTCCAGCCCTGCTGCCAAGTGCTGAGTCTGTCTCAATGTTGTTTGTCATCCAATCAATCCTGCAGCAAATATCAGTAACAAATATGCTAAATATACTTTTTAAGGCTTACAGTAGGATCCTGAACAATCATGTCCTCCCTTAAATGTGTATCTGAAGGGATCAGGCAAGATTCTTTGTCAAATGGCTGTGCTCAGGGAAGGGGGTCTTGGGCTGTGGAGCTGGGAAGGGAGTTTGATTGCCTGCATTAGTGTTTTGTGTGCTTTTGATGTGAACCTCACACTTATCCTTGAATAGTGTGTGTTGGTTTGTATCACTGTGTACTTAGTAGATGGTCCAGATTCTTTTATTGTGAAAGTGGGAGATGTTTCCTAGGAAAACACCTGGAATGTGTAAATTTTGTGACCTTCCAGTGTTTGTACCTGCATGAATCGTGAACAACAGCATTGGTCATGTTAGGCTCAGGGCTGTGTTTCACTTACACAAAAATAATTTATGGCAATCCCTAGCTATTACAATGATAAATGACAATAAAAGAGTTTCATGGTGCAGAATCTGTCAGCAAACTAGGAAAAGGGTGAGCCATGGAGGGTACAGCTGGATAGGGCTGGACCTGTGCACACAGGACAAGGAAACTCACCTTATTTTATTTAAAAGATGTAAAGTAAGAAGAGCCCACTCTTACATCTGCTTCCTGACATGATTGTGTCTCTCAGATCTTCTTAGGAAAACACTTCAGTACAATCCTGACACTTGTTCCCACCCTCTGCCCCAGTGGAGACTGGTCCCTCTTTGCAGTGGTCGGTGCTGGGGCAGGAGCAGGGGCGGGCAGGATGTCCCTGGGCAGTGGAGTGTGGAGAACAGCTCTGCCCTCCTTCACACCCACACACACCTCCTCGGGTGGGTGTCACACGTCCCCCACTTTGTTTGACAGCAGTAAGTGCATTGCCTGATGGCAGGATCTGCCTTTTGTTCCAGTGATGCAGAAAGGATCTATAAGGCTTATTTCTTGGCCTGGCGAATCTGTTTTGAGGGCTGGTGACAGCTGCCATTCTTTTCTTCACGAAACTTGAATCTTTGCCACCAAGATTAGGAAGTAAAAGCTCTGTTTTGGTTTAGTTTCTCTGCATTTGCTGTTCTGGTGGGCTGTCACCTCTGGTGTGACAGAACAGGGAACCAGTACCAGCTCCAGAGGGAGCTGCTGCCCTGGGGTCAGAAGTCCAGGCTCAGCTGGAGGGGTCATGGGGAGACTGTCCCATGGCCCGTGACACACCTCTGACTACTTCATACAACCGGGAAAATCAGGTTGAGGATCTTTTTTGTCACAGTGCCTTCAGCAAGCTTTTGGAAAGGTCAAAGGTGGCACTTGGCTGATGCCCTTGGGTCTTGCTGCATGTGCTGCCCCTCCACAGGGAGGTCAAGTGTCCTGTGTGAGGAAAGCCTGGCCAGGCTCCCAGGGAGGCGTGGGGCGTGAGGGCCCGGGAGTTCGGAAGTGACAGGTCATAAAACTTGATACTGTGTGACTGATGGAGATAATCTAATAAAGCATTAGTAAGACTCCACTCTGGAGACACAGCTGCTTCAGCTGGGGCAGCCTAGCTGAGCATGGTTGGTGCAGCATGGATGTGGTGTTTCCTTACTGCTGAGAGTGGAGGGAAGCTGTGGCTTGTCATCTTATTACGGCTCTGCTGTCAGACCCAGGAGGGGGAAAAACCTACCTGGCATTATTAGAAATCACAATATGACTGGAAACTCCACAGATTGGAGCCTACCTGCACTGAGTACAGAGGCTCAGAGGTGTTTCACCATTTAGGCACCTAAACCTGTTGCTTGAAGATGTGTCTGTCATCAAGACCTTTCCTTACCAAAGATCAGTTTTTTCCAAAAACTGGGTCAGGTGCCCTAAAATCTAGAGTAACACTGAGAAACCAGGTCATTGAATGCAGGGGGAAAAGGCAGAGCAAAAATATTATCTAATGATCCTGCTCTCTGCTTTTCCTCCTGCACCAAACATCTGTGTTTGGCTATGGAATTTCCTAGTCCAGAACAGCAGCCAAGAGATAGGTCTGACAGACATCCAGCCTTGAAACTACACACATTCTGCAGCAGGAAAAAGTGGAATTTTTATGGTGCCCTTATTTAAGATAAGGAATGCTTTAGTCTGTACTACAATCCTCACTTCAATTTTTAAGAGAAGAGACAGGAAGGTGCCTGACTAACCTAGTTAAATCCAACCTCAAAAGATTGTTGTCAAGAGAACATCCCCAAGTATCTTTCCTGATTCTCCTCCCCATCCCACTGTGGAAAGGGAGTGAGCTGGAGGCCATGTGGTACTTTGGTTGCCAGCTGGGGTTAAACCATGACAGCTTGACAACACAGCCAGAGAGCAGACAAAATGGACTAAGACTCAAAAAGCAGTGCTGGCTTGATGCAAAAGCAAATAATGGTCAACTCTCTTGATCACAGTTGCCTTAGTAGTGGGAAGTGCTGAGAGAACTCTTCCATGTCTCAGAGTTTAGACACTTCAGCTTGCACACTGGGGGACACGTGCTGATGTCAGGCTTCCACTCTGAGATGGGCAATTGAAACATGTTGTTAGATACCTTATTTCTTGGACAGCTGATGGGCATCCCTGAAGATAAAGGCAGCCTATTTCAGAACATAACAACAGATAATCAAGTACCCTTTGAGGCTCTGTGTTCACCTGGTGCTATGGTTCCAGTTTAAATCAATAAATACTAAAATTCTCTGATCACTTCTGTAGTCTGTCTCATGTCTGAGCTCACTAGTGAATAATTTCATAATGCACTGCCTTCTATCCATCCTTCATGACCAGTGATAAGGAGAAAAAATTACTGAGAATATTCTCCACGACCTTCTGCTTAGACTTTTTATAACTGCATTTGGGAGTGAAGCTGGTGTTCTGAACCACAGTGTTCAGTAACACATCAACAGGCTGGTGGTTCTGTGTCTCCTTGGCTATCTTCTCCCTTGGGCTCTTCCTCTTAGACATCACAGCAAATTTGTTTCAAAGTAATTGTATTGGGCATTAACAGTTAACAACTTAAGGAAAATCATACAACTTCAGGAAGTTTTCTTTGGCTGGTTTTTTATACAAATACTCTTGTGTTTTGGCATTTCATGGACCCTTCTCAGGCGCACTTGACAAATTTCCAAGTCCATTTACTTGAAGTGACCAAAGCATCCCTAGCAAAGAAAATTTAATGCTTTGTCTGACCTTCCTTACACAATCCAAGAACCAGCAAATGCTGGTCTTCCTTGCAAGGCACTCTTGAAGACCATCCTGTTTGACTTCAGCTTCCTTGCCTTTATGTATAGAATGTAGAGAAATTCTACTGCAGCTCTTACAGCAGCATCCATGCTAATGAAGTAGAATGACACCTAAAACTTTTGGGTTTGTTTTTTTTCTTTTTTTCCATGAGGTGTGGTGTCCAATCTCCCTGGCTGAACACCAGAAGATATATTCTGCTTCTGAAAGCTCAAGTTCAAAACCAGAGCCATTCTCAAGAGGTGCTCAGGTTTCTGAACACAGGTTTTTTTGTGTGTGCTTTTCATTAAGTTGACTATCTGTTCTTGTTCTATCTGTATGCTGAAACAGTAAAACAAATACAGGGTGGAATACTTGCTTTCTTCCCATGATTTTAATGTCTGCTGGAAGGTTTCCCCTAGCTCTGAAACAGATTTTTGTTTCCTACAATCATGTTACTCAGGTTCACATTACAGGAATCTCTGACTTAGCAAGTACCCAGGAAACCCTTCCAAGTGGCTTGTACACTATGATTCAAGTTCCTCTACATATCATATATGTGTCAAAGCTTTTTTCTTAAAAGCACAGATATTCTCCCCTGCAAAAAGATTCCTTTTTTTTCTTCTTAAAAGATAGGAGTAGTAGATGGACAGTTCATGTTCCAACTCAGTCATGCATGCTTGCTGCTTTTATTTGTCCTTTCATTAACTCTCAAGATCTGGCAAAACAAGAGCATTATATAAGATTAAATAATTCTTACATAAGTCTGAGTGAATGCCTTTCATGAAGTACTGGGTGCTTATCATGGCTATAAGTAAAAATGAATCACTTCCTTTTTAAACTGGAGCTTTCAACCTTGTATTCTGTGTGGTTAATTGCCACAAACCAAAATAACCTTTTGAGCTCTATGAATTTTCACAGCTGCAGACTGGAGAAAAAAAAACCTCTCACCAATAAATAGAAACTTAAGAATTTCCAAAAGAAATTATTCCCCACTCTAATTGCCTCTTTTAGCACAAAGCCCAGCTCATTTATGCCAGAATGTTAAATGTTCCTAACACGTCTGCAGAGCCAAGAACCTGAGTATCATCTAAAGGACAGAATGAGAAAGAATAAAGGCAGGACAGTATGAATTCCACACTTCAGAACAGCAGGGAGCACAGCCAACAGGTCAGAAAGTGTAGGTAATTAGCTTTTGCTAAAAGCTGCAGATTGAGTAGGATCAGGGCTCAGCAGGCCAGTAACAGAATCAGGGAGAACTCTCAACATGTCCCTGTATATAGGCAATTACAGGAATGGACCTTGTGCATGCCTTTAAATATGGGAATATGAATCCAAGGCCAGATTAGTATGTGGAATAGGAATTGGCAAATCAGAAACCTAGGAGGAAACTGGGAGAAAAGCTTATTTCCAGTGTCCTTAATAGAAATACTTGAGAACCAGTACTGGGAAAAGGTCAGAAATTGCAGAAACAGCACTGGGACTCTGTTGTAAAACTCGGTTACACTGGAGGAGAAATTCTTTGGCCTGTCATCCTTCTCCACTTTGGGAAGGTCATCTCCTGGTACAAGAGTGAGTTCCTTGCTTCTCTGAAAGACAAGAGCAGGTGTGAAGGATCTGCTGTAGGAAGACAAAATCTGTGAAGTACTGGGTTGGCTGTAGGAAGACATGGAAATAAAAGGGAGGCTGAAGGTGAGAAACCACTGGCTGTCATGTTAAGGAGGAAGCAGAAAGAAATGAGGAAAGCAAAGAGAAGTATTCAACAGATCTCAAACAGTCTCACTGATGAATGGTAAAGAGTAGCTAAAGCTGGAGAGAAGAACAAGGTTAAAATATTCTGCTAAGACAATGTGGTAAATCATCAATACAGAAGCTGAAATCCCTTGATGGCAAGTATTGGATACAGTCAGCATATTAAAAGACCAGTGGATGGCAGCATATTTTTACTACCAGAACACAGGGTTGTCATGCCTCATGCTTTGGTTGTAGCTCATCTGCTGAGTAACACATCACATGTCCCAAGAACAACTCCATGTTTGACTCTGGTAAGTCAGCACAAGCCACAAAGATTTGTGCTTTTTCTGTACAGATCATGTTTCTCCAGGACAGTGGTGACCACTACTGTAGCTGTCTCACACTGAGTCATCTGCAAGATCAGGAGCATATTCACAAGAACAGGAGTCAGCTGCACACACACTCTCTATGAGTTTATAAGAATATTTTGGAAATAAAGATTCCAAAGGCCCCTGAAGAATCACCTTAGTACATTACTTCTAATAGTTCAGTATGGTCTCAGTCCCAGGTTTATTGTTCTGATATGAAGCTGATGGTTTCTTCTCAAAAGCTGTAAATAAAGTCTGTAAATCATAGAGAAGCTTTCTGAGATATAAAATTATATATGAAGACAAAAACTGTGTACCACTTCAAGTCATAGCATAACACCCATCCAAACCAAATCTAGTGAGCATGAAGTAATTACACTTATTTGCTAATCAGACTTAAAAAAAACCAAACCAAACAACCCACATTATTCTTGATTACCATATTTATTGACTCTAAATGGATAAAACCCAACAAGTCTTAATGAATTTGACTCATTACCATACATTCTGTCTATATTCCCTGTTCACATAAATTTCAACTGAGAAAGAAAAATACACACTTTAAAAGAACAGTTTCTAAATAAATTTCATAAACAAACTTCAAAAAAACTTCTGAAAGTTGGAAGGAAAGCTTTTTCAAGAGTTATAGCTCATGTTTTCTGAAGCAAAACACTTGATGTAAAGCACACCTGACATCTGACTTCATACACCTCAGAGGTTTTCTATGTAGTCTTCACTAAAGTGTACTTACTAAATGTTTCACAGTATCAGAGCATGAGTTCCTCCATCAGCTTTCAAACCTGTGAATTAGGTACTCACTGTAAACAAAGCTTATTTAAAAGGACAGTTCAAATACAAGTAAAAGAGGGCATTAGTAGCCAAGTTTCTTTGGGAGATAGATAGATTGCATTTGGTTCTAACTTCCTTAAGAAAGAGCAGCAGACAAAAAGCATGGTAATCATTTCTATTATTTGAAGCTCTTCAGTTTTAAGAGCATTTGTAAAAAACAGACCAGATTATAACAAACTGAGATTTGCATAATTAACTTTGAAACAAAGCATTCTTAGTGATAAATGCATTAAGAACTGAAATAATAATGTTAAGACAAACTATTGTTTGTCAACTTGTCAGATATGTGTGCTGAAGCTTCCCTTCTAATTACAAGATGTTTAGTACACCACAGCAGATATTTTAAAACTAATAGAGAGGCTGGAATGTTTCTTCAATTGTAGTGCACTTTGTCTGAGAAGATTACCATGACAAAATATGAAAAGGAAAGAGGACAGAAAGCAATGATTTATAGACGTTCTAGTTTTTCACTTAGAAATTCTTCCACACTGTCTGTATTCCACTTGAGGATGCTCAGTTCTTCTGCAATGTTCCCACTGTCGTCCAGCAGCTTTAGTACAGGATCAGAGCCACGCACATACTGGGGGGGAAAGGAGGAAAGTCAGTTACCTTGGTTAGGAAATGCATGCTCCATACTAACACTGCCCCTGCTCTCAAGTGATTTAAATTAGTTCAGACTTCTGGCTTGCATTTCATGTCAGAGAGAGGAAAGTGAGGAACAAGTCAAACAAAGGGGGTGAGGGTGGGTGTCAGGAGCATCTCCTTGTTCTCCCTGGTGCACCACAGCAGTTACTGCATGTGCAGAGGGGCAGTGCCATCAGCCTGGCTTTGAAGGAGGGTATTTACTCCAACTGTTTTAAGTCACCAAAGCTAGATTTTTGATGAAAAATGATTTTTCTTATATGATCAACAGCCTTTTTACCATTTTAGAAATTCTGGGTCACTTTAACAGGTCAAAGTTCTACTAGCAAGTTCTAATGTAATCACATTCTTTCTGGCTGTGCTGTATCTGTGCCTACCATGCTTCGCTGGTAATGTAATTCTTCAGGGCTTCTCAAACTCACTAAGTCCCAAAATAAGGAATGCAAATAAAAGCTTTTAACAATATCAGAAAGCTCTGACCATTTAAGTTTATGGAAAGATTTCCCCAGGAGTATTCCACTTTGCTCAGCTGAGCTAACCTAGATAGTTTTACTTTATTAAGCTAGTGGCACCTCTATTGAGTTTTCCAGAAGTCTTGTGAAATAAACAGATTCATTTGCACAGTTATTTTCTGGCAGTACTTGACACCAGTTGTAGTCTAAACTGCTTTGATGTTCAATAAATCTACAAAGTTTAAAAAAAAACCCAGTCAGACATACAGAAGGAGAGAAAGCTTTTGAAGGAAACTGGAGGACACGGAGACATGAATGAGTGAGACAGAGGAAATCTGTTTTACATAGAATCTGCTGCTGAGAAGACAAATCACTTACTGCAGCCATGCATAGCTATGAAGTGATTCCAGATGGTGCCATTTGGGCAATAGAGATGGGAACACAAATGTGAGAATCAAGATGTGTCTCTCTGAAGCACACTTGAAGTTCACACACGATTTTAAGAGGAAGGTGAAGTCTTAGATTAGATCTTGAAACCAAAGAATTGTTGGAGCTTAAGGCAGTGCAGCTTATGCAACTTTGCATATATACGAGTCATAAGAAACACCATTCAGTATATGTATTTCTATAAAGCTGGATGTCTGAAGTACATAGAGAAAAACCAGCACGATAGAACATAGCAAGGGAATTCTGAGAGGGAGAAGAAAAATCCAGGAATCACTGAATGTATGGGAATGGCAGGTCCATAAGAAAACTAGGGGAGAACAAAACAGGAGAAAAAGAAAGTATGACAGAATAGCTTGAGTAAATCCAAAATACCTATAAAGTAAGAACAGAATATAAACATCTGCTATAATAATAATTTTTTCTTGGATTAAAACCAGCTGAACAACAATAAAATAAACCAAAACCTCACCACCACCAAAGAATTAGTACAGTAAACAAATCAGTACTATTGGCATGAACTTGCAATGATTCACACTGGCAATGCAAATATATGTCCTCTACTAAAGGATTCCTTGATCAGCAAATAGAGAACAATCCACAGGACTGTCCCACCAAACCTAGTTCTTCTTAACATCACAAACAAAAAAGTTAGGCTACTACTTACCTTGATTTGCAGTCCCCTGAAGAGTTTTGGCTTATCACTCCTGACAAAAGCTACAGTTTGGAGAAAAGAAAGAAAAGTTGTTACTTACTTGGATAAAGTAGATTATGTCAAATTAGTATTCCCCAAATATTTTTTTTAATTATGCTTTACAAGATATTTTAATGCTAAGATCTTAGTACTTCCACAAAATTATTAATACTAAACTTATTATGCCAAAGGAACAACCTTTTTTGCTAGTAACCAAACAAGAATTCTATCTGCTTTGCTTTTCCTTGAACACTAGTGCAACTGTGTAAGGCAGTTTACGTGCACGCACAGCTGACAGCCTTCAGCAGACCGGCCCATCTGCTGCTGCTACGCAAATGGGAGCAAAAGCGTTGGAGTCTGGCTGGGGATCAGCTCTGTGAGGGAGGCTGAGTGTGACACCCATCTCATCAGCACACTCCACAAATGCTGCAGCTCTGCGGGGGCCAGGGCACACAGGAAGCTGTGGGGAGAGGTGTTACTGTGCTGAACCACGCCGACAATCTTGTCTTGCACAGATCTCTGAGATGACGCGTTGAAAACCAGCAAGAAAACAAAGCTAGAAAACAGGAAGAGAAGCTCCTATTTCCTCTTCTCTTGACACTCCTGAAGGCACCAGGAGTCCTGTGGGCTGTCAGGCAGCTACATGGAGAGAAGGCCAGGTCTGAGGTGGGCTGCTGCTGCACAACTCCTCACTTGCACACAACACGTGTCAGCAGGCAGCAGGTATTGACAGCAGCACAGGCCCTGTATCCCTACAGCACAACCCAGGCCTTGCATTAACCTTAATTCTGAAAAGATAACATGAAGTATTTCAGGACAAAGTGTGAGCATAATCCTCTACTTCCAAGCACTTCACCCGAATGAATGTCTGAGTTCTGGAAATATTTAAAATTTATTTAGAAAGTAACTGTCCTCATTCCTCCTTTTCACAGTCAGGTTGTGCTAAAAGCTGAATTTAGTATCTATATTGACATTAAGTGGATTCAGGATGCTCCTGTAGTACATCAGTAGCATCTCCCCAAGGATGAACCCTGTCAGTACAGACTGACTCCTGCAAGAGTGCCAGCTGCATGTTAAAGCTGCTTTTCCAAGGTTAGACAACAATGAATCTCTCACAAATTGCAGTGCATCCAGCTGGTGCATGGAGATGACTGCAACCTCAGAACTAATGTTTCATACTGCTTGACAAAGTGTAGTGCTTTCCTCAGTAATTGCAGAGATATCCCCTGGTATCTTTATACCTATCTTTACATTACTGCAGACAGTTACCTTAACACTGTCTCAGCATGGTTATACAGAGTGGCACTTATTTTCTTCCCTCTTCCACTGAGCTCTCAGTACAGATGAAAGTCATATACTCTGCTTGCTGCACCAACTACTACACAATATAAACAAGGTAAAAAATACCAAGGGCCCATGGAGCTGCCAGATGTACCAGGCCCCTGGAGAAAATGAGACTTGTCTTTATTCCTTCTACAGGACTATGTACTAATGTCATATTGTAAGCTGTACATAGCAATTTCAAATAGCACAAAATAAGCAGTACTTGCTCACATACTGCAGTTTGCTTCTGATTTAAACTCAAAGATGTATTTTCAACATCAGTGTTTCCCATGGCATTGTGACATGTTGTCATGGCTGTCATCAAAAGTAACGTGCAAAAAAGCAGCAAAGACATTTCTTATTCTTTGTCCAACAGAATGTTGAAGTGTTTCTGGAGGAATTCTTCCACATTTTTCTTCAACTTAAATCTGAAGCTGAAATCAGCCTCTAGGGCTTTGTATGAGAAGAAGGTTGTAAGAAGCAGTCAGTACAGTGGGTAACTAAGTGCAAAATGGTAAGAGAGCATAGTAAAATGGATAAAGTTTCTGAAGCAAATCTGAACTCTGGAACTCGACTGTAAAAAAAACTGCCTTTGGGAGGGACCTCAGGTTACAGCACTTTAAGCTTGTAACAGGTGTGGGGATTTGTTACTTGAGTGACAGATGAAAGCTCATTTGGACACGAGAGGCTGTTCTCTGGCTGCAGTGTTGGACTGAACAAGCTCACATAAAGTAGAAACAGCATTAGGTGGAAGAAGAAACTATTCTATAGGCAGCATTACATTCTGCCACATTAAAAGTAGCTATTACACACTTGTATCAATGTCAAATGTCGAAATCTTCTGAAAGCTGAAGCACTACAGAACATTTTTCCTGAAATTTTAGACAGCTGGAACAAAATTAGTTTCTGTTATGGCATATTTATTTCTAATGCTGATCACAGTGACTTTCTGCATCACTCACTTGAATTTGCAATGCAACAAAGAAAAACACTCAATGTACAAATAACTTAATTTGTATATTCTGAATTTTGGAAGCTAAAATGAGAATCTCAAATGACATGCATTAAAAACACAGATTATCCCATCAAACACTTTTTTAAATTCTTTCCACAAAATCAGTCCTTGAGTTGAATTAGCAGTCTTTGAAATGATGGGCTTAGGAAGTCAGATGCATCTACATTTAGGGCTTGCTTATCATGGGATGTGGTGCATATGCTCCACCTTCACATTGCTCCAACAGTTTCCCCTCTATACCCTGACATCAACATTGCTTCTTATGGTTCTATGTCCAAATGGTACTTGCACATCATCTACACACCATTATTTAGTAGTTTGGAGTTTAATACTAAATCCTATCCAAGCTATCTCCCCATTTTCTTCTCTCTGTAGCAGCTTTAGAAATGACACACCACAGAGAAACAAACCTTTCTCTAACCTATCCATGGGTGAGCACCACACCTGTTTAATAACACCAGAGCTGTTCTCCAGACAGCTTTGCAAAATCACTTCACTTTATGCTCTGATAAACCATGAGCAGCACCAAAGCACTTCTGTTGGAAGGCAATTCTGAGGTGTTCCTGAAGAGCAGACAGGATTGCCCCACAATCAACTACAACTACAAGGTCAGAGAAGTATCAAGTGTGTATGAGCATTTTGAAGCCTGGCCCCTATTGAACAGTGCTTTTAAAGACCTAAAATCAGCCTTTACCCTATGAACACAGCAAAATGGAGAACTCACTGCTATTGTTACAATGTCCATTTGTTTCGATACAAAACACAGAGGTGTAATAAGAAAGTCTGTACAAACTAGTTTGTTGGAATTAAATCCCAGAGCCCAAAGGGGAGACTGCAGGAATCTAACAACCACTGTGGCCAAAAAGGGCAAGTCTGTGTACATGCACACACACATGCACTATTCTCTGACGTGCAGCAGGATACAGCTTAAGAGAACTTCCAGACCCAAAATGGATGTGAAGTATCTCCCCAAGCAGAACAAACAGTTGTTCTGAGCTAACTTGAATAAACAGAAAGGAAGTGTAATATTACTTCAGATAAGCTAAGGAGTAGTCTGCATGTTTGGCCATGAATTATTAGACACAAGCTGTTTGAAAGTAAGAAATTTTACTGGAGACACAAGTTTGTGCATAATGCTGGTAAAAATTTTACATAAAAAAGGCACAAAGGACTTGACCCTACAGACTTGACCATTTTGTACCTGAAATGAACTTGAATAAAAAACCATTTTATTGAGGCATTGCCAATTATCAAGTGTTAAATCCATGAAGACAGGAAAGACAGGAAATTCCAACTTTTAATAATGCCACCAAGAGCAGAGCATTGCCAAGACAATTGGCAATATTTGCTAGAAATGTGAGTATGTAAATCACTGAGCAAGACAAAAGCATTAATGTCTCCCTCAGACATCTGTTTTGGGGACAAATACATGCTCTACAGTTTTGAAGATAGTATGACTCTGCTTCAAAATTTACCATGGAAGCCGAGCAAAAAGACTGAACCATAGCACACAACAAGCACTTATTTCCATTTTAATGACTATAGCTCTGTACCTTTTGGGGACCTCAGTTTGAGATAAAAACTTAAATGTAAGAATTCATATGGCACGTCAATAACTACTATTTGTAGTCTCTTGATCAAGTTACAATGCAGCTGTTCATGGTTTCATAAAAAGCACCACATGCTTTCAGAAATGAATCCAAGACAGAGCTCCAATCAGGCCTGAAGAAGAAACTTCAAAAAATCCTGAAGACAGGATACTTTGTATAAGCAGTTGGGCAAGAGACATTTCTGAATCTGAAGGGAAGTATTGTTTTAATTTGTGCATCATCTGTTCACAGAAGATTATGAAAAAGCAATTCATGTCTCCCACTATAATATCCATAATAATATCCATATTTTTTAGCAGGAGTTTTAGTAATGCTTTTATCTCAGCAAGATTTAAGGTTCATAGAATTTTCTAACTTTCTTTTGTCAGTATTTATGAATTACAGATTAAATAACTAGGAAATGAGTGATCTTACCTCATACAATACAATCCCATAAGAAATTACATTTAGTAGCTAAAAAAATCCCCTTAACACTTGGAGAACTTGGGTGATACAACAGTGCTGATTGACTCTGAAGTCAGAGAATTTACTGTAGCTGCACACTGCATGAGTTCAAGGATTAAGGACCTTGTTTCTAGAACAGATTTGCTGGGAACACATCCATTTCTTAACTCAAAGGAGAGGTGAGAATTATTTTACTGAAGAAAAAAAAAAAAGAATGGAGAGAAATATGAAAGGAATGTACAATGAAAAAACCCATTCAGTTTTTTAAACAAACTGGAAAGAATGTAGGAGTCTAAACACTGATCTTCTATCTCATGGTGAACAGAACACAGCTGCCACTGAAAAGTCAACTTAAAACAAATATGCTAGATTAATCACTGATCCAGCTAATTCATTATCCTATTCCAGAGCCTTAGTTTTATGGATGTCAGCCAAAAACTGTCACTGCATTACCTGGTATATTAAGATATTACTTCATCTATGAATCTTGTCACTTAGGTTTTTAATTTTCTACTTTGATGGAGTGCTTTTAAATGACAAATATTTAAGAACAGTTTTATACAGAACAATTTCAAAATATATGTAATATAGAGACTAATTTTACAGTACAGCATTTGTAACAGGACAATTTATTTTTAAGAGAAATTTATAAGTAAGAGTATTTCAGTACTGAATTTAAAAGAGACATACAGAAATGTGGTCTGTTATCAGACTTACCACAAGATACATGCAGAAATACCTAACAGACATCCTTGGCCATATTCACAAAAGCCAAATCTAGTAGTTTGGTGTGACTACAAAAAATAACATCCAGTTCAAGACTGAGATAATCTTGCTGAAGACCAGACTTTTCCATCCTCTTGCTGAGGACTAGATTTTTGTCATCACTTCTCACTCCTTTGCTTTCCTAGTACATACAAATATATTCCATATGTAATGATTCTCACATTTCAGGCACACAGGTGCACTGAACAACTGTTTATAGCTAAAGATTATATAACCAGTAATTTTGAAAGAAACTTTGATAAAGAAGGACTGAGCAACCCACAGCTTCTTCCAACTGTGTATCTTTTACAAACCTTTATTAATTCAACTGATTTTAATTCTGAACTATTATAATACGTGAGTATCATAATAAAAAATCCAACCACACCAAAAAGGCAACAAAACAACACTGTTCATTCTTTAGCCAAATAAAACATAATCCAGATGTAGCCTGAGACACATCAAGTCTGTGGGAATAAGCCAAGTGACAAAACAATTTACACAGGCACTTAAAGGTCAAGACTCCACAGTTACCACACGGGAGTAACATACACTAATCCATGTAATTCTAATATATACACACTCCTGCAATTAACAATGCCATTTTGTGTATATTCTGGGGAGGAAAACCAAACACATCTAAACAAACTCTAACAAAACCCTCACAGAAGCTATGGAAAAGGATTCAGTTATTTGTGATGAGACATTGTCAGTGACAGGCTACACAGTTCAATGAAGCCTACAAAGACAATGCTTCAAAAGCAGCAGCATGACCTTCAGGCAACCTAACTTCCATAGCAAATGTCCAAGTGAAAAGCTGAAATAAAAACACTTCTTGAATGCAAATGTCTCAAGATGGGGATATTAAATACTGTTTCTGTCAGAAGTTAAAATAAAGGAGAAAATCTGAGTATTCTGAGATTAATACTAGTGTGAAGACAAATACCAGTTGAAAGAATATATTCTACTGCTTTGAAAAATTTCTAAGTATGTTTCTAATACATATCCCACCTTCCAACCACTTCTAATACCCTAGCTGTAAATTTGGTTAAGATAAGTTTAGATTGAGTAGCTGCAGAAACTGGTGATGAAAACACAAAAGAGAAATTTAAGTGCACTACTCAGTCCTTTTTTACTTCTTACGTACCAAATCAAAACTGGTGGTCAAAACAGAGATCCTTCTTAAAAAGCAATGAAATGCATCTAGCCACTTTAAAAAGTAAGCTATATGATTAATGGAATGTAAATATTTGAGGAGGTTTAGATATCCAAGAATTGAAAGGACAAAAAAACTAGTCACAATTGTCAAGGTTTTCCTTTTGCACCATTCCAAGTCTTTGGAACATGTTTCAAAGTGTGCATACAGCAGGAATTGAGGGCCATTTCCTTCAAGGACCTACACATGAAGATAACTGAGGACACAATGCAGGCTGGAGTCAGGCTACAGGTTAACCTTTTCCTTCAAACCTATGGCTCAAATGAGCACTTAACTGTTACAAATCCAGAACCATAAAGCAGCTGAGTGAATGAGCAGCAACAGTTGGGAACGTTTTTATGTTTGCTAAATTTGAACAGTCATGGAGATAATATGGGCTCCTGTGCTAATGAAGTTAATCTCCTCACGCCTCTCAAGTAGGACAAGCCAAGAATTTCAAGAATTCTCATTTTGACATTTTATACAGAGGAGAAGAGGAAAGAGCTTTGCTCTGGCCTTGCAGTCATTCAACTCAACTGTGTGGGCAGAGGTGGCAGGAAAGGATATAACACAGTACAACTTATGTAAATTGTAACCTGTTTTAAAACCTTTTTTCTCCCCACTGTTGTCAGCCAGCCTTCAAACAGGGAGGTATTAATACTTCCCACAGTAGGTGGTGACATGCTGTTTGTGCAATTTTAAATTCTAAAGCTAGATTAGTACTTATGTCCAACTCTTTCCAAAGTACAAAATCAGGGAGTATGGTATTAGGGTCCTCATTACAGGAAAAAAACCAAAATAACCATAGTACTGCTATCACCTAAGCCCTTCCCTAATTTATAAGAAAAGTCCAGTTTGAAATTTCTCACACATTCTTTTCCTGCAGCTTCCTCCCACCAGACACTGATGGTACTGATTTTCCTTTTACACTACTGTATTCCATTCCTGTTAGTTGACTGTCATTACCCACTGATAAAATAATTATACTGCAGGATCTGTGAAAATAAAATCGTTCCATAAGTGCACAATATAATTTCATCTATCAATTACTGGAGACTGGTTCTATGAGTCTCAGATCAATGCAACTTCATTGATATAATATACTGAATTTATGACTACTTGTAATGTACTTAAAAGTACCTTTTGTCATTCAGCTGTGGCAGTATTTCATATTTGAAGGAATACTAGTAGCTTTACTTACCCTGGACTTGAGGGAACCTTCCCAATTTTCATCCACATACTTCTAGGACAGCTCCTGCATAAAGCTGTAATAATAAACAGAAGCTGTTAATGACAAAAGTAATCTAAATTACTAGTTTATTTAGAGTGTGTTATCTGTTGAACTGTCTGAGGAGACAATATGCTGCTCTGTTGATGCCAATTACAAGTAAGATCCTAAACAGAATCACAGTTCCAGACCTGTCTCTGATTATGCAACAACTGACCATTCACTCAAGATACATAATTTTCATTCATTATACTAAAAATGTAAAAACAAAAAAAGAGAACATTTGAGATATATTGTTGGTGTAAGCAAAGTTTCATTAAAAAATGCACCTGGACATGATACAATGGGAATTATGGGTTAGTAATAAGAAAACTATTTCTTCCTTCCCGAAGATACTAACAAAATCTCATTAAATGAAATTTTAGTTTCCACTTTAAACCTAACTTGGACAGTGAAATACTTATAATGAAGATAAAGTAGTGACTTTAAATTTCCCATTTGGGCTATTGGTTGATTTTAGTTCATCGTGTTTACAGAAAAAGGACAGATCACATTAAGAGGCCTTTGGTGAAGTAATATGTACAGGCTGGGCTAACTCTGATACTTGCCAATCACTTCTGTCAGCGCCACAAGATACTCAGATTCGGTCTCCTTAAAATACAACTTAATTTCAATTTTATATAATATCTAAATTTAAAAGCCTAATTATCTTGCATACTGTCATATTTTTAGACTATTTTGTGATTCTTTTTGCAACATGCAAATGTTTCTATAATTTGGTGAACCTTAAATAAATTAACAACAGATTTTCCAGCTACTAAAATAGAACTTCATACTCCTAAGTCAGGCATTTTAATATTACACATAGTATGTATACTATATATTTAATACTGTATACAAAATCACATCCTTTTAAGCCTTAAACCCTGTTGTTTATAGATAAGCAGACAGAATGAGATTGATTTAAAAATATTTTATTTATTGCCTTTCACAGACAATTAAAACCTCTGCTTTCATGTTCTTTTAGACACTGTTTTTATAACAAATGTGCAAGTCTGAGTATAGAAAAATATAACCTTACTGAAATTACACAAGTTCAAACTTCAGTTAAAATATGAACTGTGAACACAAGTAATTAAAACTAACCTTCATGAACCACTCTGAAAAAGCAAACCCCACATGATACAACAAAAATCTCAAAGACAATTTTATTTACATTCCATCATATGGAGGCACTATGGACAGCCAGAAATACCTGCTCATTTCTGAATATTCAAATTCTGATTCAGGGCCAACTCAGTACTTGCTTAAATACTATGAATTACTATAAGAAATACTCCAATCATTTGCAGGGAAATTACAACTTCTCTCTTGGCGTGAACTAATCAATAATCATTACTTCCATGGGAAAGTGAAAAGAGAATGTTACACTGCATTTATCTGTTCAGAACAGCATCTGAGAAATTTGCTTAACTACAGATACATTTTCAACTAAACATGCATTTAAGACAAAAACCTAAGATTTGACTGTTAAAACCCAGAAATACTATGAAACAATTCTCAAGAGATCATAAATACCAGACTTTTTAAAAGCTTTTTCACCACCCAAGTCAAGGTTTTAATTAAAAAAGGCAGTGATAAACAGCTCAGGTACCAGTTTGCATAATTAAAGTTCCTCTGGAATTAAAACATGAATTACAAAGATGGAGGAAATAGGCATAAGGGTTCACAAACTTCAATTACCTTGTCTCTTTGTCGTTTAAAAAAAATATTCAACAGTTCTATCAGCAATCCTAGATTTAGATATTCCTTTGCACACTCATTAATCCATGAACACTTATACTGATTTCTCTAATACTGACAGTTATCTGCATTTTTCTATCAACAAGTCAGTATAAAGTAGACAAAGGAATAAATAGCCTTCAATCTAGTTAATTAAGTGTTTTATGCAAGTCCATCATGAGCTAAGCACACTCAAATTTAGGACAACAGTAAAATGAGCATTTTTGAATTCTTATTGCTGCAAACTATTCTTAGTCTTTTTCCTTCCAAACAAGAATTTTTATGGAACAAGATCACTGTAGGAATCTAAAATATGTAAGACATTTTGTGACTACTTGCTACGTGCAGTTTGTAACTCGTGGCCATTATCCGATAGAAATTTAACAAAGGAAACAGCTCAATCATTAATGTCTAAATTTTGAGCTTGTAATTCTGCCATAATTGAAACCCAACTGTTCTGGTACAAAAAAGTTTAGATTCATGCAGGGACAAACAGCTGCTTTCTCGATGGCTAGACCAGAAAAAAAGAAGAATCAACTGGCTTCATTTATAACTCTAAACAAAGGTGTCTTTTGCAAAAAACCCAGGTTTATTTGCATCACTTAGCCCACCACAAAAGCCTATTTGTTAATATCTACCATCTCATTGTGTCCAGAGCAGATGTTCTCCAGATTTCCTTGTGAAGGCAGTCACTGTGTTCAAGTATTAACAAGAATGACATGTATCACTCAGCATGGAGGCACACAAACATCTCGAGTCAGTTCATTCCACAATGCTTAACTCATGAGTCAGTTCATTTTAAAGTAATGCTTCACTTGTTTTAGTGCTCATGAAAGTGAGTTTAGTACTAGAAGCAATGAAATAAAGACTTCCTAAACTATTACTGGTGTCCATGTTAACAGCCAAAACAAGTGCTGATTCATGTCTGCATCTATCAAAAGAGCTTAGCTTTTTTACAACATTCTAATAGCACGTTTTCTAAGGTTCCTGTGGCAATATCTGAAATTTTCCCTTATCTTTTCCAAAGCATCAACTTGAGTTCAGTTTTATTCAAAAGTTTTTGGAAAGCATCTGAAACTCTTGTAACAGCTCACACTGATGCAATCAGGATGGCTCTTCACAAGTGAAAAGAGGCAAACCACATTATTGGTCATGTCTGCTTTAATTATGAAGGAGAGTGCTAATTATAGCAGAATAACATCTTTTTGCATAAGAATTGAGCTAGTTAAAAATATGCATTGTAAAAAAAAGGAACTTTAACTTACAGAAAAGAAAACATTTCACTTGCTACTAGGAAGAGAATTGAAGCAATTTCTGCAAGACACAGTTCCAGGAGTGCTTCACTTATACACTGATATGGTACTGTGATCACAGTTACTCATGGTGAAGACTCCAGAAGAAAAGTGACATTCCTGCTATGTAACCATTAATGTTCACAACCAAACAGGAATTCACACCCAACTGAACTGCAAAAAGTGGTATTGAACAGAGGTTGCTTCTTGATCATAATAAAAGTATGTTAGATCAAAGGTGACAAAAAAGTTTAATAAAATACAGCAAGTTATACCTAATTTTACTTCTATGACACTTAGGCTTTGCACACTACTTTTTCTATTGACTCAGAGTGACCCCACCTGACACAGGTTACAAAGTGGCATTCAGGCTGGGTTTGTACAGTTTGTTTGTAATCAGCTGACAGTACCAGCATGTCTTAAAACATGAAATGAAACAGGCTATTAAGGCAGAGCCACCAAAAGGGCATAAGCTGCTGGATTCTCTCCAATATGTGTGTACTGTCCTCTCGTAATATCAGTTTCAAAAATATAGTTAAGTTCTGAGAACAAGCAGAAAAGCAAACTTATGACTACAGCTAAACCTCTAGAATTTTTACTTGCTTCAGGTACAAGATTATCTTCCACTAAATATTTAGTAGCAACTCGCTTTCCAATGTAAACAGTGTTTTTACGAAATTCACTGCAATTTTAATTTCATGTTATGACATGAGCAGGTCTGCAGAAGACAGCTCATCTTCTAACAACTTCAAAAGATTTCAGGAAAAATATGGATATTATTATTCTTAATGACCAAAGTTCCTTGGTATATGCAAAATGCTCTCTGGCAGTTTTAGGCACCAGAAGGAATGAGGCAGACACAGCAGGTCAAGGGAAAGCTTCTCTTTTTATTATCTGACTCCAATACTCATATACATTTGTACAAAGGTCAAGAGATTGGCTACACAGGTTGCCACCTCTTCAACCTAGATGGTGAACATCACCATCCATCACATTTCTCCACCCAGAGCAGAAAAATGTAAACAATAAATAAATGCTAAAAATATACATTGTTTTCTTGAAGCTGTGTGAGAACACTGCAAGATTTCAAACACTTGCATTTTCAAGAGAAACTGAGGGCAACATCACTACTGTTGAAAAATAGGGTAACTGCTCTCTTTTATGTGAAAGCATGCAACTTAATTTTTACTGTGCTCCATCCACACACCCAGAAAGCAAAACAGGTTAATTAATATTTGTTCTTCTGAGAAATTTACAACCAAAAGAGATTTTGTTGAAAGTTTCTTTTGCTTTTTTCCTCTTCTAACTAGCAGTTCATTTGTGACTTTTACTAGAAAACTAGTCTTCTAAACTAGAAAACTATAAAATAATATACAGTCAGATACAAACTATAAAATGTTTTCTATGGGAGAGAATGCACTTATATGGACAGCTCAAGGTTTTCAAGAATCACTCTTGTCTTTCCCTTCCCTGGAGGCAGAACATGAGTAAGAATCTGTGGGTTAACAGGGAGCAGTCAGAAAGCCTCACTGACAGGAACATTCTGAATTACTGCTCTATAATACAGAAAGCCAAGAAAATCATTGCTACACACACACATCATTCTGAATTGATGTCATCAGTAAATTTAGCAACAAAGCAACTTCTACCACTGACAGCTAATTATTCTGTGAAGGGAGATGCCTAACTCTAAATAAGAGTGTGGAAACAGAGTCTAACAGTCAAAAACCAGTTATGTGAATCAGTGCTACTCCCGTGATTTGTGATGTGTATTACAGGCAAATGGCTCTGAACAAAGCTGAGCAGAATCTAAGCTCTCATTTATTTGTGGGGAAGGAAATTCTGACTGAGTATGAGGGTGAAAAAAAGTCACAATGGCCGTGTTCAAGGACTGAAATCATTTACAAAGGAAGACTGTATAATCTGCATTCTTGGAGATCCTCAAAACTTTTAGGTCTGCTTTGAGTAGGAGACTCAAAGGAGACTTTTTATTCTGTACATACAAAATATAGTTGTGCATTATTATTACACTGTTCAGCATACAGGAAATGTGTCATCTATCACTACTTTTGGTGTTAAATGATACCCTCCTTGCAGGATTCTATAAACATTGGTGCTGTTCAAATCCAGTAACCACTGAAAAGTTCCAAACCAGCTTCTGCTCCTGGCAGCCTATTTTTATTAACTTTGGTCTCTGCAATGTTTGGTATAAGTTCATGTGAGCAAGAGATCTGGCAAAAGGGTGAGAGAGAAAATGGAGAAGCTGAGCAACCACCAACTTTAGACCTCTGGAGCTGTCGCTTCAATTAGGTGGTGTGAATACCCAGTTTGAGTGGGGGTGGAGAGCAGAGTGGAACAGAGAAGGGTGACAGAAAAAGGGCTCCTATGTACAGGCTCTCACTTGGACCTAGTCAGAATTATGCAAGTGAAAGAGTACAGACAGGAAGTTAACAGGTCAAGTTTCAATTCTGGACTATACCATCTGATTCTATCTAAGCACCTACTTACCTTTAAAGTAGAACCCTGAACATCTCTTTCACTCTCCAGTCTGTGCTTTTGTTAAAAAATAAAGCATCTTGCAAAGAGGTGCAAAGAGAACAGTGAGAACAGATCTCAGGAGATACTTATGTGACCTTGCACATTTCTTAAATTTTCAGACTTTACCTTCTTGAATTTTCTTCAACAAATGTAGAGTCAAATGCCAGTATGTTAAATGATCAGCTTTAATTAGCTAAAGCTATTCCACTGACCAGCACAGATGCACATCAACAACTGGAACCCACATTTAGCCAATTCACATTTATAGCTTTCCTAACTTTTTTTTTTCACTGATAAGATCAGATAGAGCTCTTCCATGGGTAAGGCTTACCCTATTACAGACAGATAACATATCTTATCTTAGTTTATCTGACAGAGATGAACACTTGGTGAATGTGAGCCAAACACAAGGCAGTAAATTTCTGTCAGGCATTGACTGGTTAGCTGCACCTTCCTTATCTAGGATTACTTCTTGTCAACATTAATTTTCACTGCCAATTACACCATGGACAGAGGGAAGGGAAAGAGTGTACATGGTAAAGTTCTTGAGAAGGACATCCACTGCAGCACACTTTTAGTACAAGGAATGGTTGTGAATAATATTTTGAAGCAACAGTACTGGTAGTAGACTTTCTCAATTAGAGAGAACAGTATCACCTCAGTTCCCCCAACCTCCCTATCAATGTAGCCCATAAAATCATTCCTGTATTAACTGTATGGGACACTTAGTTAAAAGCAAACTTTGAAGGGAGATCATATGACATATTAATCTTAATTACAAAGTTCTGATTACTTGCTTGAATGTTAAATAAAATATGCTGTCATTGGATCACATTATTTTTGAAGTGTCACTTGCTAGAAAACAAATGAATTTGAACATTTTTTGTGCAACATGTTAGAAATAAGGAACACAGGTAAAAACACAATTTGATTTTTTTACAAAGTATCCAAGAGACTTTACAGGACACATCAAAAGACAGAAAAAAGATGTGGGTTTTGAGAAACAGCAAGAAGAAGTAAACTAAAATTCTAATTAATTTCTGTAAGCATCGATATGACTTACACTTACTTCACATCTCTGAGATGTCAATGAATTCTAAGCAGTTCTCTGTTTTTAACCATGGAGTTGAAAACCAGAAGTTCCAATGAGAGTGGAACTATTCATGTTTAAAAGCCTCTGGCAGAACAAGAAAGCAGTCAACAGCAATTTGAGTGTAGCACTTTAATTAGCGTAATGAAAAGAAAAAAACAAACCTGAAAAATGAATGTAAATTGGGTCACACAGGAGTAGCCTGAAGCATTAAAAGCACTTCAAGTTATTCTACTTCCAGCAATTATTGTGAATTTTGTAAACTATTTTTTGAGTTTTAAAAAGTAAGTTTGATTAAGAATGCCACCTTATTCCTCCTTGTAATTCATAAGAGCACATTTAAAAATTCCACACATGTAAAAGGGTGTAGTTTTAAGAAAGCTTTCAATTTATTTTGTTGGCTTTTTTAATAGAAGAAGCACCTAGTCATTACATCTGGTGCCATGTTTTCTAAGACACCAAACACTTTAAAAATACAATATGACAAATACACGACAGTAGAAATTTAAGATGCTAAAGTTCAACACATATTAGTGAGCAAAATATATTTTTCAAAGCTCCATTTAGATATATTGAGAACTTTTATGGGTTGTAGCAATCCTGCACACTGCAACTGTGAAACTTAATGTATTGCAAGTTTTGTCACCGTTGATTTTTAAAATCAGTTTGGATTTTGACACGCACATATTGTTGAGATAAATCTAAGATTATAATATACAATTAATGGGATATGCTTATAGCTATGTCTGAAATGATCACACAGCCTAAGTGAAGCTGCAGATGGAGTGCAGCTATTTTCAGCTACTGCAAAATATGGACAATCTCTCCTGCTACTACAATTTCACGCACAGTTAGCTTCACCTCCATTTCATCCTTCTGTGTTTTACACACCAGCAGTACTCTGCATCTGACAGACTGAGGCTTAAAACTTGCAGCTGTCTAAAGCAATACTGTTTAGGCTGGCTTCTGAACTAGAGTGAGACTGCATACAAAATCTCTAGAGGAGGAGGAAATAACCAAAACATTTTTTCATTTTACCCACAGTCCAATTATGAAGTAATTAAAATATTTCACTGGACAGGTGTCAGCAGAAGTTCAGAGCAAGACAAATTTTATGTAGCAAGAATATCTCACAGCTATTTTCCACAATGTCAATTCACAAACTACTGGACCAATAACAAGAGCAGGATTAATAAATTCACTTCATTCAAGGCTGTGAAACAGTTCAAATCTGTAAACATCTCATTTGAGGTTGCACTGATACTATGCAGCATGAAATATTTTTATGCCTGAGGATATTTCATAGACCATTTGTGAAAAGCACCAATTATGTAAAAATTCTCAGATAGATGTGCTATTACCTTTAATTTTAAATTCTCATTTAGAACTCAGGCAGAAGTCATGCAATAAACTAACTCTTGCTTTCCCTATTTCTAGTATTTGCCACATAATTGCAAAGAGATTAAAATCCTGAAGCATGTCCTGGAACTCCTATAGTTTACAAGTCTGTTTGTAGCAGAGACAACCAACGTGCCATGCCACCTCATGGGAGGCAATATCAGGTAATGAGTGAGCTACATCACACAGGGGAATTGTGCTTCAGAGAAGAATGATTCTGTATTTGGAGGAGGATCAAGCAGGGAGTCACAGCCTCAGCAGAACCCAGAGCACCACTGCTCTGGAGCTCAGCAACATGCCAGGCTGCTAATCAGACAGTCAAACATCTCACACTGAGATGCAGGTTTTCAGAGCAAGATGAAAAATTCTACAAGCAAGAAGGTAGGGGAAAAAAGCCTTTGAGAACTTTCAACATTCATTCACCCTTTACGATCAAATCTTCATTAAAAAGATTTCTGTGGTAATGGGAAAAAAAAAAAACCAACAGGGAAAAGGAAAAACTATAGCAAAAGGCAGCATTCAGTTTTCACAGTCTTCATATATAGCATGACAATTCTTGTTTAATAAGAAGCTGCTAAAAATTATATTGTTAATTTTTACGTAATAGTAAAATCTTAAGCTCAATTACAGACACCTGTTACAACCAGCACTATGTTAAAACACAAGTCAATTCAAAATGTGACAATTCTGAATACAATCTGTTAGGATAACATTAACAGTTTCCAAACACTAATTTTCCACTGGCTAGTCTTCAAGAGAAGCTACTGAGTATGAGTTGAAAAAGAAAGTGAAACCTCCAATCACAAAATCTGAAATATACATTTCTAAGCAGTAGTAACAGTATAAAAAATTTCTGCTTTCTGAAACTGCATTCAAAGAAAATTAGAAATTATGCTATCATAAACCATATAATCATAATGTTAGAACAATCCAATATTTCTAGTCATGCACACAAAATAGAAAGCCTGCATTCAAATTCAGGTATGAAAAGTATGAAAATACTATCATTATCATTCCTACAATTCAAGCTGCCCTCTTCCAATCCCATGTATCTTCTTCTTAAAAGAAGCTGGATATAGTTCCCAACTATGGTCACATCACACCAGAGAAGGGCTGCCAAAGAACCAAAGATTCTCCTGTTGGTACAGGGACATTATTCTACAATAATGGCAGGTCTGCAAAGCTAGACCCTGTAGATGTATGAATGGGGCTATGAATGAATGCTGCATTTTCCTCTTGAAATGATAATCCAGAATCTCATATATTTTATTTAATGAAAAAGTTTCATAAACATGACACATTAAATTATTTCACAATGAATTTGGTCCCAAACTTACCTTTCTAGTTTCCAGCTGAGCTTCTTCTTGGCAGCACTCCCTGCAGAATGGATCCAACTGATTCAGATTGAACTGCCCAAGAAGGTTGCAAGAACTGCACAGCAAGTTGCTGGAGAAGCCCAGCTCCCTGCAAGCTTCTGATGACAACTGTGCTCCATAAACACTTACCTGAAAGTCAATACAATGTTACACTTTAGTATGTATTTTTTTTTAAGATGACTTTAAATGCTTTAAAGATTAGAAAGAAGGAGTAAGTCTCTTGTGATTATTTTACAGTAATGCCTAAACGATCAGCCCATGAGTTCAAAACACCACCTTATTGAGAAGAAGGGTCTTAAACTAACAGGGAATTCCACACTCACAATGTGTACATTTCAAAGTATCAGACCTGCCAAAATTAATTTAGATACACTTCTGATACCTGTACTGCTTTCCTATTGCTAGCTTCAAGTTAAGAAGAAAATCCAAAGGCAATGAATCAGCTGAAATGCACATGGTTACAGCTTTCCAAAGCCTCCTCTTCAAAAAGAATTTCAGTAAGTTTTGGATCACTGAAAACACTCACAGAAGGTAATGTAACAGCTAAGCTCAGGAAAAACACAACCAGGAAGTGATGAAATTAACCAAGCTGCTCAATGAGACACACAGGTAGGATTTAAATTTCATGTTAGCATTAATGTTACAGGAAAATTGCATATACTGTAAGTGGGAGTGCAGATAAAAACCTGCAATTCTGATTTATCAGCAATACTTTACAACAGGCAATTCAGCTACATGGCTTCATGTAAAACACCAGCTCTGCTTTCTAAGGGCAGCAAAAGTAACACAACCAATGCCAACATTTAAATGATATTGGGAGTTTGTTCTCATAGAATCACTACGGTTGGAAAAGACCTCTAAGATCATCACTGAGTGCAATCATTAACCCAGCACCACAGTGTTCAGCCACAAACCCTCTCCCAAGTGCCACATCCACATGCCTTTTGAACACTTCCAGGCATGGTGATGCCACCTCTTTCCTGGGCAGCCCATTCCAGTGCCTGACCACCTTTTCAGTGAATTATTCCTAATATGCTGTATAAACCTCCCCTTGGGCAACCTGAGGCACAATTCTCTCATCACTTGCTGCCTGGGAGAAGAAGCCAACCCCCATCAGGCTACACCCTCCTTTCAGGCAGTTGTAGAGACTGGTAAGTTGCCCCTGAATCTCCTTTTCTCCTGGGTGAGCTGCCCCAGCTGCTCCTCACAGAACCTGTGCTCCAGACCCTTCCCCTGCTCCACTGTTCTTCCTGGGCTCTCCCCAGCACCTCAATGTCTTCCTTGTAGCAAATTCACATTCCCACTTTTCTACACGTGATTCCTCACACCTTGACTTAAAACCTTCCCTTCCAGCTGCTTGCTTTGGAGGGCAAAAAGTGAGAGAGGGAATTAAGAATGGAGAGATAGAAGGTGGATTTCCCAGATGCTTTTCAGTCTGGGTAAAAGACCCCAGGCAAAACCTACTACATCCAAAGCACCAACAAAACAATCAGCACCACTGTGTTCAGAGGTGAGTGACAGGGAACCAGCAAACTCAGCTGGATGATAACAGCCAAGACTCAGAAGGATTATGCTGGGCCAAACAGAAAAGTACAGAAGAAAAACTAAGTTTGTCATTCAGCAAAACAGACTTCTCCTCACATCCACATTTCATCTTATCCATGCAGCACAGACAAGTAAGGTAGAAACAAAACCCATTTCCTCTGCTGAAGTGGCCAACCTACAGCTAAAGGAAAGACATGTCACTTATGTGACAGATAAAAATACTGTAGATTGAGAATTAGTAGAAAATATATTAGGTGCCTCATTATTCTATTTCTCTATCTGCTAAAAATAAGAGATAAAGCATAAACAGAGATGTATAATACACAAAAAAGCTATTCAGAAATCACTATTCTGTCAGGCAGAAAGCTATTTTTCTTCTTTCTTACAGGACACTGTATGACAACAGGTAAGCAAAAATGGAACCCTGTTCTACTAGAATAATTTATCCTTTTCTTAGGATTTTTACTAAGGTATTTAGTTTTCAAATTATTTAGCATTTATCTTTTTCAAGTGTTTATCTTTCTTGAGTGATACTGGCAGTAGGAAATACAACAATGACACAATAGTGTAAAAAGCCCCTAAGGTGGAGTCCAGACACTGCTGAAGCTACATTTTAATTACTGCTGTAATTAAATTAATGATGGGAGTAACTAAAAAAAATTTCTTGCACCTTACTGCTTGCATCCACCCCTTTGATGCTTTATTGTCACTTTTGAATCTGCTCCCCTTGCAGACTAACAGGGCCACCGGCAGTGTCACTTGGCTTCCAGCAGCCTCTCTCCTCACACCTTTGGCCAGCAGACTCTAAACAATCCGCAAACGTAAGGCCAATAGTCTCCTGAGATTTTTTTGTTTGTTTGGTTGTTGTTTTGGGTTGTGCGTGTGTGAGAAAGAACCAACCATAACACTAACAGGGTTTGAAAGGCAACTAAAGGCTCCATTACATGGTAATTCCTCACTCAAGCGGTTTTGGTTACAAAGCAAGCTCAAAACACCTTGAGAATAAAACTACAGAGAGGTAAAAGAAAAAATAAACAGAAGAGTCTCTCTCCCTAATATTTTTACTCATTTTTTAGTATCTTAACTATCGTATTTTCCTGAAACAATAAATGTACTAATCATAATAAATGTCTCTGATTGGGACTGAGAAAAAACTCTCACATCTGAGAAAGTAAATTCCCATCAGAACAAGATTATTTCAGACACTTAGCAAGCGATACGCCTCATTTCACCAGCATTTTCTCCTTTAAAGCCTTGCTCAAAATACACGTTACACTGTTGCGATGTTTTCACACCAACTAATTTACCATATTAAAAAAAAGGCAGCACCAATACAAACTGCTTTAGGAAGAGGCCAGTCTCCGATACAGAAAGCAAAAGAGGCGGCCACAGCCGCAGGAGCGGGAAGAGGCGTCCCCGCCTCCCGCCCCGGGACACGTCTCACGCCGCCTCCCCCGCCCTCACACCCGCTCTTTCTCTCAGGAACTGCAGCCGCGCTCAGCCCCGAGCGCCGAGTCCGGCTCTCACCGCCTGCAGCCCCAGGAGCCAGCAGAGCCAACGCCGCCCCAGCGCGCCCAGCTCGGCCGCCGCCGCCATCTTGGTGCCGGAGCGCCCCTGCCAGCGCCGCCGGGGGCCGCGGAAGGACCTCACCCATCGCGGGTGACTGACACAGCGCCTGATGCGGGAGAGCGTAGACTGGCTCCCAGCCCCCGGCACCACAAGCAAAAACTGCTAACCCAGAATGTCTTCTGGAATGCTAGAGCAAAGATATTTTAGTGTGCTCAGAGCACCGCTTCGCAGCGCGGCTGGAGAAACTGCCGTTCCCCAAAGCTGGTCGGGCATTGCGCAAACAACCCCGAATAAAGCCCTTTCTTGGGAACTGCTGCCAACCGGCACATCAGCTCCCAGCCCGCTGACTGACAGCCAGTGTGACCAATAGTATTGTGCTTTCCCCACGGGCAGCGGTGCCTGTGCCCAACGAGATTGGGCGGATGAGCGGGACTTCAAGCAGCGCCTTCCAATGAGGAAGGGACGCATGTAGGCGGGACATCGCCCCGCTCCGGCGGCTCAGAGCGGCGGGGGAGGCGGAGCGATTCCAGCGCCGGGCCAATCAGAGTACGGACAGCCCA